>PVHX01011206.1:0-65531 GCA_004024805.1 Geosciurus inauris
CGTTCCTTTGGCCAAAGGAAGTCATGTGGATGGAAAAGAAAACACCTCTCTCTCACTGATAGTGACTCTGACAGAAGCCACTTTACAAACTTTTCCATGCCCATCTCAGTACCACTAGTTCAAAAGTAACACAACTTGGTAGAACATGATACTAAGTCTCAAGGTGACTCCAGTTCTCATACTGTAGAACTATTACCTGGTACAGCATGACAACTTCAGTAAAGATGGTGAAGTGGAAAGACAACCAGATGTCAGACTGCAGAACGTGGCGAGAGACAGGAGTCTGCAGCTAGCAGGGTAGCAAGTAAATCCGCAGACCCATAGAGAGCCAGAGAGTGCCATCACCAAGTGAAGATCAGGAAACTTCTGTAGATGGTGTCAGCATCAATTCCATGGGGACGCACAGCAGTTAGAGGCCAGCAGCCACCGCTGACTCAGGTTGGCTGGCTAAGATACCTATGAGGTCATACATTCAGTTTAAGGAATTTGGAGAAATATCAAATCTTTTGTAAATAAAATAAATCAGTTATACTACCTTCTAAAATTTCTAGTTGCAATACAAGAGAATTTGGTAACCTCAAAATTAATGAATTACTTTGTTCAGTTTTTAAATTACTCCTTGATAGCTACCGTAACTCTTGATTTATGTATGAGGAGAACGAGTGCCAGATTAAATAAGCCCTTTTGCCAGGGTTGTTGATTTTAAATGACAAAATTCCTTCAAGATGGTTAGGCAGGAAGAAAATATGTTATTAGGTAACTTATAGAGCTTCTGAAAGACCATGAAGAATAGGCTCTTAGCTGAACATCCAAGAAAACCTTCCAGAACAACACAGCACGCTACCCCTGCTGTGACCAGAAAACTGCCTCTCCTGTCCCCCAAGATCCCCAGTGCCTCTGCAGCCTCCCAGCACAGCACAGTAAAGACTGCCTGCCTTGTCTCATGGAGGCAATGTCCAAAGCCAGGTTCATGTGGTTGAAAGTGATTGGAAGAGCCTACGTCATGAATGCACACCCCAGTAACATGAATGTACAGTCCATGTTGAAAGGCAGGAAGCACACCGTGGGAAACATCACAACACGAAATGTTCAAGAACCCTGATGATGTCCACGGCTAACCAGTAACCACTGGTGGTGAGACACAGCCCAAGAGCAAGGCACACAATGACCCTACTCAGCAAAGCTGAAGCTGCCACCCTCACCTGACCGACAGGTGAGTGGTTGCTCTCCCTAGTGATGCCACTTTTCTCCTTCCTGACTTTGGTGCTATTAGGATGATTTCACTGACCCCTTCTTCAATCAGCATGCAAACATTTCCCCCTAAACTGTAGGCTCATTGAGGTTCATATCTCCAGGGAAGATCCCCTCCTTCCAGAACCTCTCTTCTAGATTATTTTCTAATAATCTGTGTGTGTGTGCTCCAAATGTAGACTGAGAAAGATCTTTGAAAATAGAGGATGTAATTTTTTTAAAAAAGCTTAGAAATATGTTTGACATATGCAGTGTCTTCTTATAGATATTGCTGATAAACTACACAGGACTTTAATATTGCTTCTAAGTATGACATTATTATTATTATTGTTAGTAGTAGTAGTAGTAGTAGTATCTGGAATTGAACCCAAGGGCACGTTCCTACTATGCCACATCCCCAGCCCTTTTTATTTTTTGTTTTGAGACAGGATCTTGCTAAGTTGATTAGAACCTTGCTTAGTTGCTGAGGCTGGCCTCAAGCTTGGGATCCTCCTGTCTCAGCCTCTGGAGTTGCTGAGATTGCAGGTGTGTATCACCACATGTGACTGAATGTGGGTTTAAAACATCAGACTTGGAAAGAATGATACTGGTTATGCAGTTCAAGCCCCTCCTGCTACATCACACAAATAGTTCTGGGCTCCTGGAAGGTATAGCTCAATAGCTACAAACTTCTCATTGAATATTAACATACAATCCAATTGGGGTAGAGAATTAAAATTTTTTGTTTGATGTGAATAATAGATCAGCATGAAAATTTTATTATCCTGCTTCACTGTCCAGAAACCAAGGCTTAGGTAAGTAAAATAATCTTCTCATGGAGGATGCCTGAAGCCAAGGTTCAGAAGGTCTTACATCAAATCCAGTGCATTGTCTTTCTCTTTACTTGCTCCAAACACTCATATCAAAATAGCCTCCTCTCCTCCCTTAAAGAGAGGGAAAACAATAATAAAGTGACTTATAACATTTAATGAGTGTGTACTAGGCTCAAACAATGAGCTAGTCACTTTATATGCATGATCTCAATAAACCCCATTAGGCATTCATTATTACCATCTTCACATGAAGATTGCGTAAATCTTGGTGTAGAGAAAGGCTAAATAACTTGTATGATATTACACATTTACACCAAAAACAATACTTTGGTTTTGTGGTTGTTGTTTGTTCGGTGCTTTATTTTGTTGTTGTTTTTTTTTTTTTTTCAGTGCTGAGGATCAGACCTTGAGCCTCATACATGCCAGGGAAGTGCTGCAGTAACTCAACTACAAAAACCCTACATTTTAGTAGCACAAAGTCAGTCTTTCTTAACGTGGAATTAACCTGAAGCTATGCTACTTTAAAAGAATGTTTATTTTGTCCCTTATTGCTGATCCCTTGGCAATACCCTTTGATAATGTCAGCTCTAGCTATTCCTAATGAAAACGCTGGCAGGCCGTCAGGATTCTATTACCCAAGGACTGCATGCCGTTCTATCCATTGAATTATAAAGCTGGATTCCTAGAATTTCCTAGTGGATAAAATGTTACTGGATTGTCAGAAGCCACTTCCTCTTGGTCCAGAGTGATTAAAATGCAGAGGATGCTGAGGGAGCCCAGTGGCATACAAACCCAACAGGATCATTCCATCTGGATGAGGAAGACAGCAAATTGCTTCACTTGTGGAGAGCTGAAGAGGAGGTCTGACACACCTACCACCCCTGTAGAAAGGGAGCATCAATTTGTAAGCAAGGTCACCTTCAAGTGTAGAACAGCTTCCTGCAGAAAGCATCACACACAGAGACAGCAGCTAGGGTGCATAACAGAGACCAGAGATGAAAGCAGTACATGCCGGTTATAGAAATCCGCACAAACCTCCAACACAACTCTTTTTTGACAGAGCAATCCCAAATGATGCCTGCACAGAGGGAGGGTGTCTAGCCCACCATGGTTGCAGAGTAACGGGCCTGGAAGTGCCTCATTCCATGGCTGGATCGACTGCTGAGAGGTGAGGAGAGAGAGTGGAAGGTGAATCTTCCAGGAGCTCTGTGGATTAGACTGTAATTGACAATGAACTACTTTTATTAAATCCTCAGTGTGTGTCAGGTGCTTTTCATTCATGAATACTTTGAATATTCACAACTGCACATTGACATAGGACTTATTATCTTGTGTCAGCTTGCAAGTTAGCAATTAAAATAGACGTTAGTTAATATAAGCCTGTAACTGGAATATTACTTGTTAATACAGAGAATTGAAGGAAAAGTTGGATGACCAGGTCTCTGGAAGGCTAGCTCATTAGCCAAGGATTTATTGACAGTCTCTTCTGCATCTTTCCTGTGGCTGACATGACTCACTTCAACCCATTTTCCTTCTCTGTGTCTCTGTGTGGACAGCTGAAGATCTCAGAGGTAAGGGCCTCAGTGGCTTAGCCTGGGATGAGACCCAATTTGGGATAAGTATAAAAATTAATATCCTTATCAAAACCTCCAGTAGTGAGGGCTGGTTATTGCTCCAAAGCAAAGAAAGAATTATTCTAGGCCTAAAGAGGTGAAGAAAATGGAAAATAAAGCTGTGCTTGGTCTGAATGTCTGTCTCCCCCAAATCCATATGGTGAAATCTAGTCTACTTAATGGTGGGGCCTTGGGAAGGTGATAGGTAATGAGGGCTATGCTCTCATGAATGGGACTAGTGCCCTTATAAAAAAGACCTGAGGGTGCTTTTCACTCTCCTACCACATCAGGATGCATTGAGAAGGTGCCATTTTTGAAGGAGAGCAGAAGCCTCCTGGACATGAAGCGTTCTGGATCTTCCATCTTGGGCTTCCCAGCCTTGATATCTATGAACAATGCACCTATTGTTTATGAATTTCCCAGTCTAATATGCTGTGTTACAGCAGCTCAAGTAGACTAAGACATATGTTCACTCTGCCAAAGGCAGACCTGTCTCAAGTGAAGAAACTGAGACAGGCTCTGCTCCACTGGGTCTATGTTACACAGATTGCAGGCAGCAGGAATAGGAACTAAACCTGCCCCTGTCTGAGTCCAAAAATAATTGTCCTTAATCTTCAAGTGTACAGCCTCACCCATGATCCTGGCTACATTCACATTATTCCTTTATGGCAGCTTGTACCTTTGGAAGATAAGTCTATGTGTGTGCCTGCATTTTGTCCCTTATGCTCTGCCTACGATGTGATTGACAATCCTCCAACCAAGACTCCAACCAAAAATCAGGCATGTGTTCCTTTTCTTTAAAGTTGCTCAGGGGCTGAGAGCAGTGGCACACACCTGTGGTCCCAGTGGCTTGGGAGGCTAAGGCAGAAGTATTTCGAGTTCAAAGCCAGCCTCAGCAAAAGTGAGGTGCTAAGAAAATCAGTGAGACCCTGTCTCTAAATAAAAATACAAAACAGGGCTGGGGATGTGGCTCAGTGGTTGAGTGCCCTTGAGTTCAATCCCCAGTACCACCACCTCCTGCTCTCCCCCAAAAAAGTCGCTCAGGAGCATGCTACTGTTCTGGTCAATGGAGTGTGGTAGAAAGGTATATATGTAACTCTGAGGTTAGGGCATACCATGGGGATTTTCTCTCTCTCTCTCTCCTTTAACAACCAAGTCACAATGCATGCAGGACACAGGATCATGGGGAAGCCACATTTGGGGGTTCAGTGGAGTGTAGCATAGGCTTCCAGAGGCATAGATGGTGAACCCCCAGATGATTCCTCCCCTCAGTCTTTGGGTCACTGTAGCTGGTGCCAAGTGGAGTGGAGCTAGGAGTCATGCTCAATGAGCCCAGGCCAAACCCGATTCTTTAGCAAAACAAATTCCATCATTATAAGCTACAAAGTTTCCAGGTACTGCATTACTGATCCAGAGCACCTGGGACAGGTTTGGAACCTCCACGTGGGGCGTTTCCATAACCAATACAAACATGGGACCATGGCTCCAAGATAGAGCAATGGGAGGAAACGGAAGTGTCAAGAAGTGAGACCTTAAAATAAAATGAAGAGAATGCTGTTGGAAGCTAGAGAAGAGGGGATCCTCATTAGAGAAGAGGGGATTCTTGTTAGTGGCAGACAGTTCTGCATTACTTGAGCTACTTTAGAAAATGGAAAATGGACCTAACGAGCCAATGGTCCAGCCAAGAAGGTTTAGAAGCAGACTGAAACCTCTGGCTTCTTCACCTCACCAGCAGTAAAATGAGAGAGGACAGAGATAAGCTAAAGGAAAGGCTACAAAATATAAAGACACTGGGAACCTTTGAGCTCACAAATAATGACACTATTTCTCATGCCCAGCCTCCTTAGATAGAAAAGAGTGCCAAACTTAAGAAAGGACTTACGGTTGAGTTTGAACCCAAGACATTGTCAGCAAAATGAAGTCTAAAGATGAAGCTAAAGCCATGACCACAGAACCCTTTCTATGACCTCAGAAGGATTTAAGATGGTGCCTACAATAGACAGGGACTTCGAAAACATGGTGCGCAGACTCTCTCCATTAACAGTAGGGCTTCTAGGATTCAGACAGGTGTGTTCCCATGGTGGTCTTAGAGGAACCTCAAATTAGAGAAAGACTTTCCTTGATGGTATTTGCAGAGGAGGAGTTCTGCTGATGAAATGTCCCTAATGCAACTCCAAATAGGCAGAAAAGTTTTTAAAGAGAATGTGCTTGCAAAAGCACTATCAGGTAGGACTAAAAGTTGACAGAGACAATACATAATGAATAGATGGTCTGAACCCCTCAGCTATTGTAGGTAGGAAACAATATAAAGAAACTATTAATCTATAAGGGCAGATATTGCCTATTAAATGGGTCATTGATATGAAATCGAGAAGCTAAAAGGAGGAGTCAAGAGTCATGGAAAATTATTTCTGGGCTATTGGATGGTATGTCCATCAATGAACTAGCAATATGTCCTAGCTAGATTTCAAAATCCCCAGAGACTGCTTCTGTGCACCTCCCAACATCCCTGTCTTTGTAGATGGGAAGATTCAAAGTTGTTATCCATGCGCACCCCACCACTATGCATTAGGTTTATAGGCAGGTGGGTGGTGAATTCTCCTTAGTTCATATGAATAAAGAACTAGAGAAGCTACACTCAAAGAGATGTGAGGAGTTGTAGCTGATACACTTTATATCTAAACCCCATTTACAGAGTGGTATCTTAGATTTTGAGCCATAAGGAAGTCCTGGGGGAGATGGTAACCACATTTGCATAGGGGAGCTGCTCTGCCAGAAGGCGGAACAGGGCATGTTGATGGCTAGATCCCACACCAGATGGTCTTCCTGCACTGTGGTTGGTAGTTCTCCCATTCAAAAGTGGGGTCGAATTTTCCTCTTCTTCAACTGGGATACGGTCTTGGGATGGCAGCGACCAATAGAGTCTGCCTTTGTCTCCCCTACTCCCACTTTGGAACAGAGTCAACTGAGTTCCAACCAAGAGTCAGTGTCAACCCTTGAATGTGTGAGTGAGCATGCCTTCTGCCAAGTCCAGATAAAACAGCCCTACTTATGCTAAGGAGCAGACACCCTGCCAGAAATTGCAGTTTCATGAGAAAAATAAATCTCATTTATTATGTCAAAAAACTAAAATGGAAATTCTACTCATATTAATTTCACCTTACTTTACCCAAAGTGAGCACTTATTAGTATCCTAAAAGGAGTTATGACATGATTTGAGGGCTCCCAAGACATTATCTTACAACCAAGAACACCCTAAAATGACTTCTTTGCAAGCCCTCAGTTGCCGTAATCTTAGGTGGACTCAGTTGTGCTTCCCTTCCCTGTACATTTTATATACTACTATTAGAGCAATGATCACCTTGGGTCTTCCTTGGTATTTACATTTCTGTTTATTACCACTCAGATAAACTCTTTAAGGGTAACAAGCTGGTTTCTTATTTGATGCCATCTTGCATAGGCCTAGAGTACATTAAGTGCACAAGCAGCTGAGTCACAGTAAAGTCCCGATGTCCTACAGCTTGGATCTCTTACCCAGAGCAGACAATCTGAGGACCATGTACTGAGGAGAATATGTAAGGGTCATGTGGATCCCAGTTTCTCACCTTCAGGGCTGTGTGACCTCAAGAAAGTAACTTAGGTCTTATAAGGCTCAGTTTGCTGTTAAGTGGAGTTACCATAACTATCTATAGCTCACAAATTGAGAATGATATGAAATAGGCATTTACAACTCTGTGTGAGTCATTTGAGACTTACGAAGAAGAAGAAGAAGAAGAAGAAGAAGAAGAAGAAGAAGAAGAAGAAGAAGAAGAAGAAGAAGAAGAAAAGAAAGAAAGACAGCCAAAGAAAAAAGAAGAAAATAATGCCAGAAGTTTATCAATGTTCAAGTGAAAGCAAAGATTTCTGAGTCCCACAGATTTAGGGGATTTAATAATAGGGCTATTGAGAACATGAAATGACCAGAGATATAAATATGCCTAGCACAATATCTGATACCTAGTAAGAATGTCCTAAGCATTAATTATTAGGCATGATTTTTATATATGGCAAATACAGATGATTATTTATCCAGCTTCATTCTTGCCTTCTCCCCATAATAGAGTCCTAATTTTTGTGGAGATCATGTGCCCAAATTAAAAATATATATATTTTGCAACCTTGTTTTCTGTTTATGGTGGCTGTGTAAATTCAGTTCTCCCCAGTGCAGAAGACTCTGGGGATCTTTTGGAAAAGTAAAATAGTCTCATATTTTGTTTGTGAAGGTCATACATCCACCCCAAGTGTGCACTATTGGTCTTACTTGCACCCAAGGGTGGCCATGAAATGCAATTCCATCAATTAGAGCACATCACGCTTCTCCTGGGGGTTTGAGGAAAAAAAATGGCTTTCCTGATATGGGAACTTTTCTTCCTTATAATGTTCAGCTTAAACTGTAAGTGTGTCTGCCATGGTTTGCATGTGAGTTGTTCCTAAAAAGCTCTTGGGCTAATGCAGGAATGTGCAGAGCTGGAATGGTTTGATCATGAGAGCTATAACCTCATCTAAGGATAATCCATTGACGCATTAGTAATTTGAATGGACTAACCGGGTGGTAACTGTAGGCAGGTGGGGCAGGACTGAACCAGGTGGGACACTGGCGGCGTCCCCTTTGGGAATTACGTGTCTGGCTCTGGCTCCTCACACTCTGCCCTGGTTCCTGGCTGCCATGAACTGAGCACCTTTCTTCTGCCATGGATATGCCTCCCCTCAGGTGCAAAGTGGTAAGTCAGCCAACCATGGACTGAGACCTCTGAACTCATGAGCCAAAATTAACTTTTTTTCCTCTAAGTTGTTCTTAGAGGTATTTTGGTCACAGTGATGAAAAGCTGACTAACACAGTGTCTTTGCTTGGCTTACTCAGGCAGTAGACCTGAGACTAAAACTAGTATGCAAACTAGTCAACTGCAGTGAACCAGCATTTTTGTCAATCACTCGCTTGCCAATCTCATTGCCAGTTTTCATGTTGAAACATAGTCTGAAGTAACATGCACAGGCTAAGATCAGACCTGGTGAGGTAGAAGGTGAAGGAATCAAGACTGGGCACAGGAGGGAGAAAAAATGTAATGCGATGTTAATAGAAAAATTAGACTATGATCCAGGGATCTCTGTAGACAGAAGACACTGCAGAACTTTCCAGGTAGCACAAATGAACTGAGCTCCGTGTGGAGCAGTTACTGGATATGGCCACTCCAGAAAGCGAGACTCTGAGCTAAGGCAATTCCTGTGGGGCTACAACCAAGAGCGTTAGACTCACTGCCTTCTAGAGCTCCACTCCCGGGAGCTCAGCAGTGCCTAACAACAGCCATGGCAACTGAAGCTAGACGCTGGGAGTCAGACTGAAAACAGAAGGGCATGAAAGCCATCTGCAAAGCACAGCTGAGCAAGGACGAAGGGATCCTCAGACACTGCTAATGTGGCATTATCTCACCAACTCTGAATGTCTTTCTTTAGGTTCATTATGTCACAAACATAGCTTACTGTTGATTAACCCCTGTGTATATTACACTGACTCTCTGGTGCTACCAGTTTGCCAAAAATAAATTTAGAATAATTTCTTTTCCAAGAAGCATCCCATATCTTTTCCATTGCAGGAGATCATTTTTTAGGATACTAGTGCACTATGAGTCATATATATTTACTCCTCTAAGACACCCTCCAGGATTCCTTCCCTAGTACTCACGGAATGCCACATGCATTTCCATGGTGGATATTTCCTTTTGCACTTTTTTTCTGTACTCTGTCTCATGTTGCCTGATTATTCCATGTTTATCAGCCAGGTCTTCCTCTGATTCTTCCACTGTAAGTCATTTGAGAATAAGCTTGATATCAGATTACATTTGTATCCCCCTCCGTTTAGATATATAGTAATATCAGGTATATGAAAGTGATTGATCAATATTTGTTGGATTAGATATATAAAAACAATTTTAAATGTATAGTAGTTCTCCAATAATATGATAAACTAATAAGGCACTGTCTCTTAAGAGAAACTGAATCAGAGGACAGAGGACAATAACATAAGATAGCTTAATTCCCTTGCAGTGAACTTTCATTTAATAAAAACGGTTGTCTTTGAGTTCATTGCTCTTCTCTCCTGAATCTTACACCACTCAGCCTAAATATTGTTCCTTGTTTTAAAATGCCCTTTGAGAGCATGAGAGAATCAAAAGCAATGACTGGATGTGCTCCACAAATAACAAATACAGAGTTACCAGGAGTAAATAAGGCGCAGCAGCCAGTAAGGTGGGAGAACATTCTCCTCGTACATATGCATGGAGGCATATGACAAGGCCAAGGACAAGGACGAGATCTGTGAAGACCTTCAGACCCAGGAGCCCTGCCCTGCTCTTCTCAGCTGCTCCTTCAAAGTACACCTGGGAACTCACTGGGCCCCTCTGAGTGCCCAGGTCGTGTCACTGTGGAAGGCACACACCTCAGTGCAGGGGCAGCCCAGTGACAGGTCCCCCAGGCTTTTGGTCAAAACGTAGTCAACTGCAGTGAACCACTGTTCTTGCCAATCACCCACCTGCCAATCTCATTGCCAGTTTTAATGTAGAAAACATGGTCTGAAGCAACATGCCCAGGCTAAGGATTTGTTCAGAAGTCTAATCACAGAAGAACAAAAGGGAAAAGGGGAGAGTAAGAAAAATCCAAAATGCAAGTGGGTTTTTAAGAGCAAAATATATCGGATGTAGAAATTAAGGAGAACTGTAGATTTGTATAATGGTATAGTTAAAAATTTTTAATCTTCCTCCTCTTTCAGAGTTATAGTTAGAATGTTTAGCAATTCCTAGCTTAGGGTTAAGGAAGTCTTTCCTGAGAAATTTAGGTCCTAAATAAGAGAAACAGTTGATGATGTATCTGAGAGGAAAAGAATGAATCAGGACAGACATCACTTTTTTGGATTCTGGATTCTGGAGCTCAATACAAAAACTCTGAACTCCTTAGTGATACATACGGGTGTCATCAGTCAAATGATTCCCCAAACAAGCAGATGAAGGGGCTGGGGCTGTAGCTCAGTGGTAGAGCGCTTGCCTAGCATGCATGAGGCACTGGGTTCAGTCCTCAGCACCACATATAAATAACAAATGAATAAAATAAAGATCCATCAAAAGATAAAAAATATTAAAAAAAAAAAACAAGCAGATGAAGAGGTCAAATTTCAATGGGGAATATTGGTTTGCTGCAATTGATAATGTCCAAATCAAATTTTTATTAGGCATAATATATTTAAAGTGCTAAAAGAAAATACCCACCAGCAAGATACTACAAGCAAACCACTCTTATAATATAAATAAAGATATACACTGTTACTTCTACCTCCTATGTACTTGCTTACAAACCAACCCTCCCGAGGAGAATGAGATATACCTAACAAATGACTTGTACCCAGAATATAAACTCTTAATTCAAAAGCAAGGAAACAATCCAGTTAGAGAATGGACTTAAGATCTGAAGGACACATCAACAGAGAGAATAACTACATGGCAAATGAGCACAGGAAGATATGTCCTACATCATTAGCCATTAAGAACCATAAATTAAAGCTAAAATGCAATATGGTCCCATACCTACTAAAAAGGCTAAAATGAAAAAAATTATAATAAAATACAATGATAGCTAGCAGGGCTGTGGAAACTTCTAACTTGCTTTCAAATCAATGGCCCTCTCCTTTTCCTCTCCATTCTTCTGATAAAGTTAGCCCTGTGATCCTTTCTGTTTCAGAAAATCTATCAGTTTTAGAATTTTGATGTGGTAGTTTTTAAATTGCCTTTGTTTCTCTGCTTCTGTTTTGTGTCTTCTCATTATTACAAGCATATTTTACTTTCTTTTATTAAGCAATGTTATAATAGTTTTAATTATCCTTAAACACATCTGGGTCATCTCAACTAAATATCTTTACTTTTATTCTCCTGGTTCTCTGTATGTTTAGTAATTTGGAATTGTATCTGCACATTGGAAGACCCCAGACTTCATTATTTTTCTTGAAAGAATATCAATGTTTTGTTTTAGCTGGGAGTTAGCTGGGTGGGACTCACACTGCGAATTCTGTCTTTGAAAAAAACAGCTTAAAATTTAGGTTGCTTCTTTTGTTTTATGGTTTGTGCATATGTGTTTCCAGGAGCAGCCAGAATGCCTACAGAGAATTTGGGGCCTGTCTTCACTGGCTTGGGTATTCTTGTCCTGAAGCTCCTGTAACAAAGTACCCCACACTGCCTTAAACAACAGAAAGGTATCATCTCACCGTTCAAGAAACCTGAGTCCAAGATCAAGAGTTTGGCAGGGAGTTTCCTTCTGAGGTCCGTGAAAGAGAATTTGTGCCATGTCCCTCTTCTAATTTCTTATGCTTTTCTGGAAATACTGTGTCTCCTGGCTTGTCAATGCATCACTCCTGTCTCTGCCTCACCTTCTCACATGACCTTCTCCGGTGTCTTCACATCATCTTCCCACTAAGTCCAAATTTTCCCTTTTTGTACTGACTCCCGTCATATTGAAATAGGGTGCATCCTGATGACTTCATTTTGGCTTCGTTGTCTCCATAGAGATCTTATTTATATGGAAGGGTACTTGCTGAGGTTCTGAAGGTTGTGATTTCAAGGCATGCTTTCCATGAACATAAATGAACCCATAGCATGTAGAAAGGGTGAAGAGCCAGGAGGACCAGATCTTGAAGGATTAAATTGGAAAATGCGGCACAGGACAGAGCTGGGGAAATCCTTGCCATTTTCTCTTTCCTTTCTCTGAGATGCTATGTAGTAGAAGAGCAGCCTCCACGAGAGAGGAAGCTCAGGAAGAGCACGCCACGCCTCGTCCCTTCTTCTCGATGATGATGCCCTTCTCTTTGGCAGGAAGAGGAGGAAGTATAATGATAAAACGTGATAGAGTGTTCTGGTTGACATTCCTATAGTGAATGATCCAATTTTTTATGCTTCAATTTTTATATTAAAATAATCTACCTTGGGGCTGGGATTGTGGCACAGTGGTAGTGTGCTCGCCTAGCATGCGTGAGGCACTGGGTTCGATCCTCAGCACCATATAAAAATAAAATAAAAATATTCTGTCCACCTGCAACTAAAAAAATAAATAAATATTTAAAAAAAAATAAAAAAAAATAATAATCTACCTTTAGTTTAAGAATCTACTTTGACCATAAAGAATTGAAGTTCTTGATGCAGTAATTCATTCCAACTTCAATTTTAATTTTGATTTTGCACTCACCTTGTAATTAGCCTCATGTCTTTAAATGCTTACCAAAACGTATTTAGGACAATATTGCTAGGATTTTTGTTTCCACCCCGTAGCAAGTAATTAACTTTCCAAGTTAATTTCCTCTTTGTTTTTATCCTGAATATAGAGGGACGAAAGAAAATGTAACTCCCTCTGATACTTAAAACAAATTTACTTAGCTGGGTCCTGACAAAGGCTTCATTAAGATCCGTGATTTAAAGATGCCTCAAGCCTCTTGACAAGCGTTAGCTGGATTTATAGCATCCTGTCAGATAACACCAAAACCTAAGTTGCCTAATTATCATTTCAGAGGAAATTCTGAGATACTCAGATACAATTGATAATTTATATCCTTGAGAGTCATCAATAATTAACATTTTTGTAGGTAACTCCCTGCACCCTAGTGCTGTTGCTTTGAGATTTACAAGACAGAAAGACAATAGGTTCAAATGCCTGATCTGCAAAGGTTCCTTTTTGGTATCATAAACTCTGGAGTCAGAGATGCAGCTATTCCACATGAAAAAATAAGAGAAACTTTTTGTAAACTCAGAAACTGCAATGTAGCATTCTTAAACAATTATGTCCTGGATTTCCCTGATTCCAGGAAATTTTGATCCTTTTTCTTTATAACAGATACATTCAGCAGTAAGAGTATAAATATACTCCCTTTTGGACTCTATCTGCACAAAAACACAAAAGAAGTCAGAAGTGTTTGGCTAGAAATACATTTTACATAACAATATATACTAATGAGAAATCTTCCATGTGATGCACACAAGGGGTAACTATTTTTGCTGGATGAATTGACTAAAGGCTTTTATTGTTTGGGTGCTGCATAATCAACACTATAGTTAGGAACTTCTTCAAAGGGTCCAAACTGAAATATTCTCACTGCAATCTAGCCCTCTCAAACACCACTGGTGAAAATGGAAAAAGTAGATATACTTTCTTATACATCACATACTTAAATCAATTTAACTTTTTGGAGAATATAGTTGAAGATTCAATTTAAAATAGCAAGAAAATATTTTAAAAATTCCTAGGAATAACTGTAACTGGTAATTGCCAGATTGCTCTGAAGAAATCATAAAAGTTTACTGTAGGTCATAAAAGAAAACTTAAAGAAATGGAGAAATATGTCATACTCCTGAATATAAAGACTAAATGTTGCAAAAATGATAATTCTTTCTAAATCAGTGTGTGACCTTAATGTGATCCAATTAAAAAGAGTGGAATATTCATTTACCTTGAAACTGTAATTCATAAGTTTATCAGAGTGAATGAGCAAGAACATTCAAGAAACTTGTGTGAATCAATGATACTAAAATCAGGGGAATACCTTTATAAAGAGAGAAATTATAAGGTTTCATATAAGGAAATATTAACAGATCACAGAAACTGAGGCTCAGAAACAGACACAAGAATTTAATCATAAATTTAGCATTACATAATAGTTGGAAATAAACGCTTATTTGATATATAGCTGAGAAGTCAAACACATTTTTGAAGAAAGCCTCAAATGAAATTCTATACTAATTCTTAGCCAAAATAAAGACAAAATAGATGCTTCATATATGGATATATTAAATGCAAAATGAATGTCATCAATGTTTCAGACACTATACCTACTTTAGTCTGATTTTCATAAAAGCAAAAAAATAAAATAAAATATTCACCAGGAAAAATCAGTATAATTTCTTGTACCCAAAATTAAATATTTTCTAAGCCAACATATCATGTAAAATTTGGAAGCTAATGAACAACTTTCTGACTTCTGATGGTCTCTGAGCAACAGTCTATGACTCAGATTCTCCCAGTTTCCCCTTAGAAAACCTTAGAAGCCACAGAAAATGAGAACACACAAGCCCAGACTGACAGCTAGTGCACCACCAGAATCCTGCAGGTTTTTTTATACTGGCTTTTTAAACTTGTGGAACTGAGATGATAGCACTAGCATCGGCTGAACCGAAATGAGTTTTGTTCTTTGAGAAAGCGCACACTTGCAAGCCGGGATGATGGCAGGTAGCCCCTTGACACCTGTTCTGTCCGCCATCTACTCAGAAGGCCAAAGTAGAGAGCAAGCAAGACCCCAGGCACTGGCCTTTGGGCCTCCACCAAGCCTGGTCTGATGACGCCATCCTCCAGAGAACCAATGGGAATTCAAGAGCTGCCTCTGGCTGTCCCCTTGCCCCTAGGAAACTCTCCAACTGACTACTGAAGTCTGTGGAAGGAGATCTTCATTACTCTGTGGTAATTGTTATGAGAAAGTCATTCTTCTAAATGAATCCAGGGGTAATGGAAAACAAATTCACGGTATATGAAAAAATAAAATTTGATAAGTACATTATCTTGTGTAATATGATTAAAACATACTAAGATACTGCATAACAATTATTATAATTAAAGAGTAGAATGTTTTATTTCACCACTTAATTTTTTCATCACAAAAAATCATGTGATTATTGCTTTAGTTTTTTATTCGACATTCACAGGAAGATCTTATAGTGTATAATTTTTTAAATTAACTTCTGCATGTTAAGGTAATTATTAGGTGACATGCAGCTGTGGAAATAATAGGTAGATCTTGTGTAACCTTTACCCCTAGCTCCAAAAAGATTCTAAACAGTCACAACCAGGATATTGGCCTTGTTGACATGTGCTGGTGCTATTCACATGTCCATAGCTGACCTTGTATTCATTGGATGTACATATGTATTCAGTTCCATACAGTCCAAACACATGGGTGGAGGCATGTGTTCACCACCATGTTCAAGTCAGAGCAGTCCAGTGATGCTGGATCCCTTTTCTTAGAATTTAATTACCTGGCCTCCTGTCTGCACCCCCACCTCTTCTACTTAGTTTTCATGAGCAACTGTTAAATTGTTTGCCAAAGTGACTGGGCCACTCTACACTGCTGTCAGCAGTTTATGAGTGAGTGACCTGGTGTCTGTGCTTCTCACCAACATTTGTTGTCACATATACATATTATATATAATATATTTATAAATTCATATAATATAAATAGATATGAATATATATATGCATACATACATACATAATTTTAAGCATTCTGATACATGTTGTAACATTGGTACAGTGATTTTTTTTCAATTTTATTCTTTTCAAGATTGTTTTTATTCTAGGACCTATAACTTTACATATACATCTTAGAATAAGACTGTCTATGTCTACAAAAAAAAATCTTACTGGGATTTTATTAGGAATTGCATTAAACCTATAGAACAAATGGAAGGAAAGCAACACCTTCACATTGTAAAGTTTTCTATTCCATGAGCAGTGGGGCTCTTAATTTTGCTAATATAGTCATTTGTTTATTAGTTTTCTCAACTTACTTTCTTAGTCTTTTCATGTGTAAGCACTTCTCTTTTAACTGTCTATTGTCTTAATCATTTAAAAATGTTTCCATTTTAAATAACTGATCTAATATGCCAGATTCTAATTTGCTGTATTTTTTCCACAATACTTGTTCTATGATACAGTTTTTACTCACTTTATGAAATCCTGAATCTTTTACACGACTTTCAAGTTTATTTTCCAACATAGGTGAATGCATATGCGTTCTACCAAGGGCCAGATTTTTTCAGTTTACTGAAAATTAAGAACCTTATAAAATATAGTAATACTGTTGCAAAATCAAATAATTATAAAAGTGTCTAAATGTTAAACTTTTGTCATTGGATGTTGGTGGCAAACATGTCCTGGGTCAGTATGAGCTTGTGAACCAACTTCTGAGAAACATTGCATTAGAGACCAATTTAATTATCTGATGATTTCTATTTCTATTATTGGAACTTTGGCAGTAACTTGAGTGTTGAATTCTTGTATTTCAGGGACTTGTTAATACTGCTTCAAAGATGTTCAAGAGTCAGTGGAATTTGGGGAAAACTGCACCGAGAGGCAGCCACATGGATCTGGACTTGCCTCTGGAAGGTGCGGAGAGTGGCTCTGGAGCAGGCACTGGGCCATGATTGAAGAGATCAGAACAAACTCTATAACATAGTTGGAGGTTGCTTTTCCAGCCACTGCTTGGACATCCTGGTATGTGAAATTTCTCATGAGAAAAGAAGGGCAGAGGGCCTGATAGCGATGCTGCCCCTTACCCTCTGTAAGTAACAATGCTCCTCTGCCAATTTATGGCTTGGAGGTTGCAGCAGGAACTGCCCCGCCCAATGGTTCTTGGAAATTGTTATGTAAACTTGCACTTTAGACAGTAAATATAGCCACGGATCAACAACTCTTGGGCTGTGAGCAGTGCTGAATCTTTTCATTTTCCATTGGTGAGGGAGGAGAAGGAGAAAAGAAAATAGGGAGAATAAATATCACCCTGATCACACCAGAGAGAAAGTCTTTTTTATAGTAAATGAAACAAATAAAATTCAAGGTTTTTGGAAATCAATTAAGAATGAAAATGAGCTCTTTGTGATAAAAGCAGTTTAGAACTTGCTAGGCAAATTGCAATGGAAATACAAAAGAATTGCTTTTAAAGTTGAAACAGGTCAAATCTCACTGGCAATCAAGGAAATGAACATGAATACAATAACATGTTTTTTTGCCTATCAAATTGTCAGTTTATTTTTGGAATAAAATAGACTGTTTGCAGTAATACATATCATATTTTGATTATTAGAAGTAAAAATTGAAAAGAATCTCAGTGGATCATTACCTAATCTATACAAAGAGCCTTGCACATGATTGTACCTTTGGCCTGTAATATTAATTATGAACTACGACAATAATCAATGAAGTATACAAATATTCATGTATAGCAATAACCATATTTACCTTATTTACATCATTGATAAACTGAAAGCATAAATTTTCAAGTATATAAAAATTTAATGTAAATATTATCAGTCATATCATTAAATAAATATTACACATTCATTAAATGCTACTTTTTAAATAACATTTTATGAATTGGTGTAACATATATAATATAATGCATTCAGAGATGAAAATCAGGATAAAAACTTTGGTCTGGCCTTACTTTCAAAACATTTACATGTGAAGACACTTCATATAGTGTCACTTTATATGGTGGCAATTTCAGTGCTATTTGCAACGGTGAAAAGTAAAAGTAATCTCCATTTTCCATTAAAAGATTGTACTATAACTTAGCTATGGAATGGAAATTACGTATCTGCTTAAAGTCATGTTGAAAGGAAATATAATAACTCTTCAAATTGTTCACAATATGTTAAGTGGCACAGGGCATTGGAATAAATTCAATGTGATGATTCTACTATTAATCTTGTAATGCAAATTTATATACATATACAGATACCTATATGTTCATGTACATATCTGCATTCTACTGCAAAAATAAGTGCCTGAAAGAAATTGTAAGGAAAAAAATGGACAACAACATTTTGCCCTGTGGTCAGATTAATTTCACATGCCACATTTTTTCTATTGTAGTTTGTGTGTTTTTTAAATGTTTGACAATGAACACATATCAGCTTAGTTTCCAGGAGCACAGACCATTTATGTTATATGTGTGTGCTTATGGATTGTGTATGTGTTGTGTGTGAGTGTTTATAATCACCTCTGCTGTTCCCACTCTCTGTCATCTACCTCTCTACCTCACTCTTTCTTTCTATGCATACCTATTGGCTGCAGAAGCTGAACACACACACACACACACACACACACACACATTATTTATGTGTGCCCTGCTGAGACTATATCCATGGTTACTTGTCTTTGTGGTTACAAAATTGGTAGATACCTCTTATGATTGTAAATAAAACCTTTCACTCTTGGCGGTGGGGGGGGGGGTTGCATTTTGAATGTTCTTTGAAAAGAAACCTCTCCGTGTTCCAAGAATGCTTTAAAAATTTCAATTATTTCTAAAACACAATTTGGGGAGTACTACTGGGTAGTTAAAGACAGCATGTACACAGGCAAGCACTGGACTCTAATTAATTTATTCCATAACGTGACTTGAAACTGGTAGCTAATTTTAACTACATTAGCTATACTTTGTGTTGAATTCACGATTTTAATCAGAAAACTTGTTTGGGAGGCATTAGATTTTTGTTAATTCAAGAACAGAAGTTCTGCAAGTTACTAAGAATACAAAACAACCCACTTAGTGAGGGAACACCGCCAAAAAGTCCAAAGGGAAGGATGGAGGTGAACAAGAAAGAAGAGTTTTCCAGGCTTAATAGCCAGTGCAAAAGATTTAAATGTGAGGCCAGGGAGAAATCTCCCCTTCTCTGATAAGGCAGGGATTGAGCATATTTGGGGCTCTAGAAAATGAATGTAGGGTATCATTACCAATGGTCTTAAGTGGAGAAATAATGACCTCCCTCCCCCTCCACCCATCAGACATCCTAGGTGGTGTGACAGCTTGGATTCCTGCAAACACTTCCACTCCATCTCCTTTACATTTTTTAAATTTTTTTTTTTAGTTGTTGATGGACCTTCATTTTTTCATTTATTTATATACAGTGCTGAGAACTGAACCCAGTGCCTCACACAGACTAGGCAAACACCATTATCGTTGAGCCACAACCCCAGCCCCTCCTTTACATTTTAAGTTACTTTAGATTGCATGAAACCTTTTGTAATGTTGACAGTTTTTAATAAGATTCCCAACTTAAAGAACCAGTCTGAGTCTTCTTTCTTGAAGAATACACCAAAAACTTAAGAATGAGAGTCGGAGGGGAGGTGGAGGTGGGGGAGAAATAAGTTCTAAGTTTTCTCAGCCTCTGTATTCTTGGCATTTCGTTGGGGATCTATCTGGACACTGCAGGTTATTTTTCAACGCTCCTCCCTAGCTCTAACATTATGCACCAAGAGCGGCCCTCATTTCTAGCAACCAGAAAGCTTTCACATGTTGCCAAGTGTCCCCTGGGGGTAACATCACTCCCAGCTGAGAAGCAGAGTTAGCCCATCAGTCAGTCCCTAAACACTTTGAGATCTTTCTGTCTCAACTGTGCTGAGTGCAGAATGAAGAATTAATAAATTCTGTCTTGGTTTCAGGGAAATTTATTTCTATATACATGAACAGGGAATCAAAGATCAAGTGTGTGTAAGTATAGAGGAGTGTATTTCACCTAAAGAAAGGAAGTTCTCCTGGGGAAAGATGCAAATGAGTTATAGAGACAGGAAGGAAAACTTATAGCTAGCTAGATTAGGAACTTTATGAAGCCATTTCAAGGAATGTGGAATGGTATGGTTTAAAGAAAGGGCAAGACATATCAAGAGAAAATAGGGCTTCTTGATACAGTGGAACAGGGTATGTGGGAAGCTGGGGTAGATAGTTCCAGTCACATAGAAATTACAGTAAAACACATGGTAAGTGTATAATAGAATAAAGAATAAAAGAAAAGTTTTCAGGCATCACTGGGCATCTCATTTTTTAAATGTGAATCATATAATGCCTTAGTCCATTGTTACTATAAGGAAATACCTGTGGTGGGTAACTTTCTAAAAGGAGGTTAATTTAGCTCTCAGCTCTGAAGGTTCACCCAAGATCAGCTGGGCTCCTTGGTTTGGCCTCTGGTGAAGGCCTCATGGGGTGCTGTCAAGATATCAGAGGGAGGTTGAGATCACATCTTCAAACAAGAAGCCAGGGAACAATTTGGAGATGGGCTATCTCTATGACAATTTGATTTCCTAAGAGCTCAGGGCTCCCCAAAAGCTGCCTTAATGCTTTTGAGGGCAATTCCACCATGATCTCACTGGGCCCCACCTCTTAACGGTCCCACCATCTCCCACGTTTCCACACCAAGCGTCCAACATGGGAAACATGGTGGGACACACCCAAACCATATCCAAACCCTAACATGTAACAGCCTAATCCAACTGAATGATTTCAAAGATTAGACAATGAGGCAAGCCAGCTCACTTTACATCCCTGTCTTCTTTATAGTAAAACAAACAAACAAACAAACAAAAACCTGTTAAGCCCTTTACTGTTCACAATGATATTCCTGAATGGATAGATCATAGACAAATGAATTTTATTTAATAGTTTTTAATTAACTGACTATATTCTGTTGATCTAGGTTATAGGAAGAAGAGAAGAAAAAGATGAGAAGAGAAACCCCAATTTTTGCTCAGTGGCTAAGCTGACCCACATAATGCCAAAGGAATTTGAAGATTTGATTCAAATGAGAAACTATTTTAGAAGCTGGCTGTGCATCAGATGGTCTCAGCGAGGCTGTCTGTGATGTACCCTAACCTCTGGGAATATTTAGCTTGATAAGAACACTGAAGGCATAAATAAGTGTAGAGGCAAATTTTAGCTAAAATTAGGTACTGTGTACTGTGCTAAGGTCTAGAGATGTGAAGTTGAAGACAGCTCTTACTACATGAGCTTGCAGGCCAGCCAGAAAGGCATACATCATTAGAACTTTTCCTAGAGTTCTGCATGGCATGACCAGGGAAAACTATAGAATTTTCTCTTACTGCCTTAGTCTCTGAAAATCCTATTGCCCATATGTGCTGGTTATCCTCACTATTTCCAGAAGGTTAAAATTTGAGAGTTGCTATCTGGGTGAATTTTGTAGTCACTCAGATATCAGAGGCACAATAGAGGCTGTTCAGCTTGAGATATGCACACAGGGTACCTCAACTTGGTTGCTCTCACTTCAAGTCCAGAGAATAGATGGTGTTACATTGCTTATCTAGCCTGTCCTGGGCCTCCTGGCTGGTCATCCACATTAGACATGTTCCAGGTCCCACTACTGGATGGGTGCTCAAAGGTACAGATTATCAAGTGTGGTCATACTAGGCAAGGGACACACCGTCCAGTTCTGTCCTCTCAGTACCCTTAATTCTTAGTTATGGAAGGATGAGTGAGAATGAGCATGTCAAGTTTATTGTTGAAGAACTGAGGAAGAGCTTCATCAGAAGAAAGTTGAGGTTGTCATATAAAAGAATGTAATAAATCAGAAAGAGAATTAAAAAGAAGTGGCTCCTATGTCATATCAGAAAACCTGACTTTCAGATCTATTAGCACACTGAGTTGAGAGAGGCCAACCTGGAAAACCAAGATCCCCCATGAAGGTACCTGCCCTCCATGAAGTAGACTAGAATGGGGCCTCACCTGTTCATGGTAGGTGAGTAGGAAGCTGAATGGAGAGTCAGGGAGAACAGGTCTTGTAGAGCTGATGCTGTGAAGGACAAGCATCTTTCCCCAGCAGCAAAGCTAGAGAAACAGTCCTTGGAAGTGTTGATCCAAATCAATGTTATTGATGACTCTTAATTTACTAAGTGGAACTGTGCAGGGTATTTTTTAAGGCTCCAAGTAACCTCAAAGATTATTTGATCGAAGATTTCACTAAACTGAGACAAGAAGAAACCAAGAAACTCCTGAATTACAGAAAGTCAGATCCAGAAGCAAGCAGTGATAATAAGTGTTTGAGATTAGGGAAATAAAGGTAATTGGGCATCTTTTAAATTACATGATTCACAGTCTATGCAGCCAATTTTATTGAAGTCCCAAAGTTCTGCCAATAAGTTTAATATTTAAAATCTCACAGCATTTGAATTAGAAACAGAAGGCACCCCATATTGAATATTATCTTCTGCACCCTGCTTGGCAAATTAGTTGGGAAAAAGTTAAATGTTTCATTTAAAATAATTTGGAAGATTACCATACACTTAAGTTTCAGTGAATTAGTTAACTTAAATAATTCCCACATGTTTGACCTATGATTTAGAGACTTTTCATAAGAATTATGTGATCACATTAAAATCATGTGATCCAGAAGAATAGTTGAAGTTTAATAATGTGCATTAAGTTTTCTATTTGAAGCATTTATTTTAATTCTAAACAAGTCATTTAAGAAAAATAATATTTACATTGATATTTTTGCATTTCTCTATATAGAGTTTTACAGGCAATTAAAATGCATTTACAGGCACTTACAGTTTATACTAAATCATTTAACCACCTATTGAAAATAATTTTATCAATCTTTCTTCATTTTTATCATACATCAAACAATTTTGAACATACATGCTTTATCATTGCTTTGTAATTTTATATACTGTAACTTATTTCCCTTCTTTTTTGTTCTTCATATTCTTAGCCTACTCATTATAATTGTTACTTGTATATTAATATAAGTGTTTAAGGTCATGCATTTTCCTAGAACTACAATTTTTGTTACATTCACTATCATAATGTATATTTTTATTATTTACTCAGCAGTTTATTATTACATTACTTATTTATTATTAAACCTATAGATTATTGAAGATAGTTATTTATCTTTATGTCTAAGAATTTTATGTATTTGTTTTTGATTTAGGTTATGTTGCATGTGACCTGTAAAGATAGCCTATTGTATGTTTATTTAGTGATTTATTGAAGTTTCCTTTGAATCTATAATATGAAATTCTTTTTAAAATTCCATGAATTTTGGCAAAAGACAAAGGTAGAAATTTAGTATTATTTTCACAAAAAATACCTTATTACATTTTTTTCCAAATTATTCATGTACTTAACCTTCCAAGTGGCTTAGGAGAGCTTCCCTCCTCCTACTCATGCTCCATAATACTTCTCCATCAGCTTTGACTTCAGTCAGAAATCTGTATGTACTTTTTCACTGTTGGATCAATCCTCAGAGGTCTTATTTTTCCTTTCTTTATGTTTTATCTTCCTCCTTTTAGCTTCTTAAGCTTATATTCTCCTCCATTGGTTTGATGGTTTGTAGCACCTAACCTGAAATTCCATGTGTTTGTGGCTGTTTTCATTTGAACTATCTTGAATTATATCTTCACATGGTGCCTGCCATGTCCTTGCTAATACTTAAGAAAAACAAATCAGAATCCATGTGTAATTTTCTCCTACAATCCAAATCCAAAATTCAGCAAGGTTTTGTTGTTGTTGTTGTTTTTAGAAAGTTACACCCTAATTCTAAAACTTACAGAGAAATACAAAGGGTCAAAGTTATTCAAAATAGTCATGAAATAGTATAATGAAATTGGAGAATTTACACTTCCATATTCACAGATTGACCTGAACATGTAGGAGAATTTAAGAATAGGATACAAAGCAATAGAATAGAGGGCTCAGAAACAAAGCAGGCACACTTGGTACAAAAAGAGCCAAAGGGAGCATGAAAGGTTCTTTTCCAATAAATCAATGTGGAGAAACTGGACATCCACCTGGAAAGCACCTCATCCTACATGCAGATGGGATTCCAGGAATACAGGTGCCAGTGTGAAAGTGGAAAGCCAGAAGTAAGCAGGCAGCAGTAACGCCCCTGATCTGCAGGGGTACATCCTACAAGTCCCCCCATAGATGCCTGAAACCATTGAGAATGCTGAACACCACACCTGTCAAGTTTTTCTAAATTGATAGAGTATAATTTATAAATTTACGGTGAGTGATTAGCAATAATAACATAGTGTACCTCGTAACAATATCAATTTATGAGGCTTTTAAAAATTTTCCTAAGTTGAGAACTTTTGCCATTTCACTTCAAGGAAGTGCTATGTGGCTTCTTTTGGTGTATCTGAATTGCCAGCCCCATGATGCTTGTGCTTTGGGGCCATGATAAGTAAAATATGAGTTATTTGAACACAAACACTGCAATTCCAGGCAGCTGGTTTCATAAGTTAGAATAGTGTACAGTGATGGCAGAACAGGTTGTAGAGATAACCAGCCAAAGGATGGCACACATCCTGGAGGTGTGCATTGGATAGCCTGAAATTTACTCACTGTGCAAAATGGCATGCAATTTAAAATTTATCAATTGTGTGTTTGCGAAAATTTCTATTCAATGTTTTTGGACTACAGTTGACTGTAGTTAAGTGAAATCACAGAAAGCAAAATTGTGAGTAAGTGGGGGAATGAGTCCCACATGTGTCTTCATGAACTTAAACAGGACATAAAGATTATTGCCAGTGAAGGAAGAAGTTGATGGCCTGCACTGCAATAAAATTAGAAACATGCAATTACCAAAGATATCCACAGAAGAAGGAAAAGAAAAGCCACAGTTTCAGGTCCAACAATCAAAGAGCTAAAAGTTACCACTCTCAATTAAAAAAAAAATGAAACGAGCTAAAAATTAAAAATAAAATAATTTCTTATATCTTTCAGACAACTGGGGTTACCTGCATCCAAATCTTGAAGAGTCAGGTGCATATATGTAGCAAGAGCTCAGGGAAGTGGAGGTTGCTGGGGCAGTGCCTCGCAGGAACACTTGCAAGGCAGCCTATGGATTCCTGGGGAGTGAGCGTCCACCAGCTTGAGAATCAGTAACTCCTAGGGACCCTGTCTTAGGAGGGCCCCTGACTTTTCTCATGTTTTAACTCTGGGAACCCATCAACAGGGGAAGAGCAGAGAAAAATCTCCTCATGATTCCCCACTGGAAACATGGCACCAATAACAGAATCGTCACTGAAGGCTGCTGTGACCAGAAAGTGTCCACACCCATTCTTCAGCATAATGCCTGGCTTAAAGAACCAATGGGCAGGATGCCACATTAATTGTTTTATATTACAATTGCCAGTTTTATTCTTGTGTTGCTTACACAGTCTCTCAGCCTACACTTCTGGAATCAGATAACACGTGTGATGATTCTTTAGTCACCTATTGCATCTTTAAATATAGATGTTGAGCAGCTTCCTTGTTCTTGGCCCCATGCTTGCTTCTAAAAATACACAAGGGTATGCTCTGCTGTTCAGAGTCCTGCATCATTAATCTATTTACAAGGAAATACTGCAGTCACATAGCTCCGTCAGCACCTTGTGGTCTGCTTCTCTCTCCCAGAGATACCAAGAGAGTATTGAGAAAGTGTAAGGACATGGAAATGGATTTGTATCACATGTTAGCTGTGCAAGATCACCACTGACTGGAGCTTGGCTGAGAAGGGCACAGTGGTAAGAGTGACTTGTCCTGAAAAACGGCTGCATTTGCAATGCCCACCAGCAGAGCCAGAGGGGAAAGTGTCCATATTTTCAATGATGCATGCTTACTATGTATTTACTGACTGACCACATGGATTGAAAAATAAAGAAGGAAAATGGTAATTGTATAATTCTGGATTAGCTCTTAGTGGGATCTGTCATTCCATGAAGTTTAAAGAAAACAAAATTAGTAGCATGAACCCCAGCTGTTGACATTTCCCCCTGCTTCCTGGCGCCCTATTATCTCAGCTGGTCTAGGCATGTCTCAGCAATTACCATAGTTGTGCAGGCGGCTCTCAGGCCACTTAAGCTGACACTTTGAAATATTAGTGGGGAAATGCTGCAGGTGCGGTAGGCTGGCAGACACCCAGCAGCAAGTTCACATCAGCCCAGAATTTTAAAAAGTTTTCTGCACTATCCCTTATGTTATTAAGCTGTTATAATTAGAGGCAAAAATCCTATTTTCTTTGGCAGGCATCTTGTTTCATCTACAAAACACCATCACTCCATGAAAAAGAAAGCTTTATTTGCTAGGAGTCTGTGGTGGATTCCATCCGGGCTAGTAGCAAGCAAACCCACCAAGAGCTATGTGTGACAGGTTGAGAGGACAGAGAAGTCTTCTGTAGCCACCAAGACAGCCCACTCTCTCTGGCTTCTCACTTCTCTCAACACTTCAAATGCCTGTAGTCTCTACCACACAATCTCACACCCAACTCTTAGTGGCCATGTTTTTTATTTCTAGTAATTTCACCCACATTAACCTTATTTTCCTTACCAGATTTTGTATATCTCTGGGTACTAGATAAGAATTAATGAAGATGAAATGAAAATCATGCAGAATCACAAACACTTTTTAAGCCCTCTTGATATTAGATGCGATTATGGATTTATTATTAATGTAAGATACGATAGGAGAATCATGACTGTGGTAGAAGAGTCTATCATTTAGAGATGCAAATATTGAAAATGGAAAAAATGTTGTAAGTGGTCCATTAAAAACAGTGTTTATGCATGCACACACAGATGCACACAGTGATTTTATTCAAAATTCTCATGTTCACAAACATTTGAGAAAAGAAAACAACAACATCATTTTGTATAGTTTTGGTAGTCTCAAAGTCCCTAGTGGGGAATCTAGCACAAAGGTTGTTTCCGGCGGATATCTGTCTGCCTTTACCTTTTACTCCATGTTGGTTTGCTGTTAAATCTCTATTGTGTCAATTCATGCTAATAGATCTTATAGCTATTGTGAAGATTTACAGTGATCATATAGATGAAAGCCCAGAACCTGGCACATAGTAGCTATTCAGTATATATTTGTATCTTTAATTTGTATCTTGTTTTATCATACTTACATACCATTTGTTCTTGTTAAGTTTTAGAGAGGAACATGGCACCTCAGTTCTGTCTTTCCAAGGGCAATACAGGGCAATGTTTGAGTTATTCTAAAGGTCAGTTATCATTCTTACATGGTTGAGCCATGGAGCTACTTGTTATTCTTACGGATTAAGTTTTAAAGTCAGAATGTAAGATGGAGGTAAGATAGTGTGCATGCAGTATGATCTATTTGTGGTTCAGTATCTGGCCATGCAGAATTAAACTAGATTGGATTTTAAGAGTCTAATCTTTAGAACAGACCCATTGAAATTGAGGAGCACAGCCAACTTAAGTACTGGAAGATCTAGCTATCTAGTTACATTTTTTAAGAAACTGGACAGATTTTGAAACAAATGTGAGCAACCACTATAAAAACTATACAAAAACATACAATTAAAAACATGAGAGATAAATGAAAATGGAATACTAAAGCATGTTTAAATAATATAAGATGATAAGAAAATAAGATCAGAGAGAAAAATAGAACTAGTAATAATATGGACTTAAATCCTTGAATATAAATAACTATTTTAAATGTAGGTAGCTAAACAAATCAACTAAAATACACAGATTGCCAGAGTAAATGTTTAAAAAAAGCAAAACAAATAAAAATATGACCCAACTATATGCTGTCTACAAGAAGGTCGTCTCAGATGTAAAAACAGAAGTAGGTAACAAATACATCCATATAAAGGAATAAAACTTAGCAAGAAAGAGGAATGAACTCTCAAAGACTCTCCTTGATGGTCTTTAATGGCATGATTCAGAAAAAAGTCCACCATGAGGTTGCACACTGTATTTCACATATATAATATTCTCAAAATAACAAAACTACAGAGATGGTTAAAAGATGGATGACTACTAGGAAATAGAGATGTAGAACATAAAAAGAAGACTGGTATAAAAAGGACCAGGTAGCACAAGTATGGTCTATAGTGGTTGACAGAACCATTTCATATATGGACTGGTAAGTAGTTAATATGAATCTACATATGGGTGAAATTCCACAGAAACACACACAAACCTCAAATGATGCATGTTTGAAAAATATGGTAAAAAATGAAAAGGCCTGCAGTGTAGTTAATAATATAGAAATATTAACTTCCTGGTTTTAATATTGTACTGCAGTGATATAAGATGTCACAATAGGAGTGAAGGATAAAAAGTACCTGGGATTTTACTAGTTTTACAATTTTCTTAGTTTGTAGTTCTTTGGAAACAAAATCTGGATATTTCTCCCAACAAGAGGGGTGGCTTTGTTCCAACATTTAAACTGGATGTTTGATCAATCAAAAATGGCAGAAATGAGGCTGCATGATCTCTCAGGCTATGTGAGAAATGGCCGAGTCATTTCAGCTTATTACTCTCAGAATGCCTGATCAGGAGCCTTCAGCTGTCACGTGAGAAGTCCAGCAACCCTGGGCTGCTGTGCACTTGGAGAGGACAGAGAGGTGAACAAGATACCAAAGAAACCTCAGCTATTCTAGTCCATCTCAGAACTCTTTCCAGTCCTGGTACCAAATATTGTGGTGAAAAGCCTTTAAGGTGACCACAGTGTCAGCCAACATCTGATGGCAATCTCATGAGACTCCCTGAGCTCAGTCAACCCTCCAGATCGTGAGCAAAATACCTTATGATGGTGGTTTATTATGCACACATAGATATCCAGAGCATAGGGTAAACCAAAATAGTTCAAGGTCGCATACATGAGGCAGGAGACAGTTTGCAAAAGGAAGATACATTTTACATACCTGACCATTTGGAGATTTGTTTGGAGATTATAATTAACCATGATATTTCTGCGAGAGTTGAAAGTGGCCTATTCCAAGGTCTCAGATGTTCAGAGATCTAGCTAGCTCTAATGCAGTCAGGGCTTTTTTTTTGGTTTACAAGTGAAGAAACCTAAGACAAAATGGCCTGAATTAAAACTAAATAAGTAAAACTAAATAATTAAATACGAATACTGCTGTCCCAGGCTACTAAAAACCCCAGGCAGCTGATCTAGGCTATCAATAACATCGTCGGATATTTTTCTTTTTTTTCTCCTCTGTTGATCACTGTGCTGGCTTTTCCAGTAGGTAGATTTTTCTTCTATGTTATCAGTCCTGGGACTGTTCCATATCAGCTCAGCAGCCCTGATAGGAAAGAGTGTTTCATTTCCTAACAGCTCTAGGTCAATTCCAAGATCTACATGTTATGGGCCTGGCTGGGGCCACTTGAATATAACCAATCCAGGCTTTAATTGGCCAAGCCTGGGGCTGTGCCAACATTTGACTTTGGAGCTTGTGGGCAGGCCCATCCTGCCCTGCTGTCTTTGCCTGAGTCTTAAGTACAAACAAGTGAAAAAGCTGTTCCCTCAAAGAAAGCAAGGAGCTCTCAAGGCAGAAACAGTAGATGTCAGCAAGACTTTGTGACTTTACAGGTCTCATCTGGCTTCTGGCCTCTGTTCCTTCATCAGTAAAGTATCTCCAGTGGCTAGATACCTGTCTGTCCCTAGCTTCATGATTTCCACTAATGGAGCCAAAACTATGGCTTGAGCGCACAAGGACACCCTCCTGTTTTTGATACTATCATTGTGACGCTGTCTGCCACTGCAGACTGTCAAAACAGTCTGGGGATGGGGCAGTTTGAATCTGTAAAATAAAGATAAAAAGAAAACTCCCAAGCACTTCTCTCCTCTCCTCTTCTCCCTCGCTCCTCGAACATTCATACAAAATAAGCCACTTTCTGGGATGGTAAATCATGGGAACTGTTCAAGGATCTGTGGTGACTGCAGTTGTCTGATTGTTGAGGAGTGGAGCAGAAGAGGGATTCTCTTGTTTTCGATATTTGCTAATGAAGCCTGTTTTGATGGACAGCCCTGAGCATTTCGGTGTCTCGGTGAATCTACCATGATGCGAAGCATCCCAACACTGCAGGCTGATTTAATGAGGCGCTGTGTTGAAAATGATTACCAGACTGATAGAAATGTCACATGATGCTTGGTGGCTGAGAGTGCTGCCTGCCACCAGGAGCCTTGGGCACAAGAAGCCGCTTGATGCTATAAATGTGGACAAGCAGAAAGAAGGTGGTCTGATTGAGACTCCTCTAGAAAAGCAATTAGCCTTCCATGGCTCCTGCCGCCACTGAATTAATGGGTCTACTGTTTCATTCACACCTGTGGTCACCCCAAGGCGCTTGCCCCTCGCTGTGGAGCAAGTTCACACCCTGTGCGTTCCAGGTGCTGAGCAAACCATTTGCACTTGTCTCTCGCATTTTTACCTGTGATTTGCTGAAGCATGGAATGGAATGTTTTCTCTTACATTTCTTAAGAGGCTCCAGTACGACTTCTTCCCTTGCCTCTGACATTGAAGTCTCCTTGGACTTCTCATCCATACCTGGGAATTGTAATCATCCACTACAAAGTACACCCATTTGCCAAGTTCTGTAGAAACTTCCATGCTACCTCTTGTTTTTCACTTGCCTTTTAATATCTCCTCCTGGCAATGAGGACCACATAAACAGCCATAGGAATGCTGCAGTAAAGAATTCTGAGTGACCAACATGTGCTAGGCACTAGTCCAAATGGTTTACATGCCTGAAATAATTTAATTCCCTTAATAGCTAGATTCCACACTTCACAGACAAGGAAACCAAGAACGAGATGGTTAGTAATCAAGCCCAGATTATGCAAAAGACTCAAATAAGGTCTGTTTGGTCAAAAAGATATTTTATTCAGCACATTATATCTGTCCACAGTGCGCTGGTACAGCAGAGAGGAGGAAAATATACTAGGCAGTAAGAACAACCCTAAGACAGTGGACCTGGGCTTGGAGCTCTGAGTTTAGCAACCATAAGGCTAGGGAAACTGGCAGTTTAAGGTTTCTGTGACCTTGGACATTTGAGGCTGGCCAATTTGGCCTCTCTGACACGACAGAGATTAAAGAGATTGCTAGCTGAGAGATTCGCGAAGTTTGGGGCCTGCTTTGTGCCATTTACGGAGCTGACTGTAATTGCTGTGTCCTTGGACTTCTCAGTGTTTATGTTACTGCTGCCTCTCCCTCTGGGAGCATCAGGAGCACGGAGACTGAGAAAACCATAGGGGTTGAGGTCTGGCAAGAAAAATCAGTTCAGGGAGGCAGAAAGTGGCCCCACAAGAATTCTCTCATGAATCTCTAAGGTGCTAATTAGCTCCCAGGGTATTTCCAGGGACTTAAGTCCACTGAGCTTCACCTACCTACTCTCAGGCCATTTCAAGTTTCAAAAACAAATGCAATTCTAGTGGATGCTAATCCCTGATTCAGTGCTCTTGCTCAAAGTCGCTGTGCCTCCAAGTTAAGGAGAAACAGAGATGCTGTGTATTCTATTATTTACACACATTATGCAAAACAATTCTGGTTTTTTTCCTCCTCTCAACTTTTGCAAAGAGGGTGGTGTCGATTGCTGCCATGCAACCTTCCTGCTTTTTTGAGAACATTGGTCCCTCTCAGTTTTCCAATTTCTGCATCACTTACTGTCTGCACAGAATATCACTGCTGCCTTCTGCTCTTATCTGGGTTTCCTAGCACTTTCCATTCTGAGTCATTACATTTACTCATTAAATTTGTGAGGCTGTACAGCATGCAGCTTCAGGGCATTTCTTCAGAGGCCTCAAACTGAAACCATCACAGGCTTCGAACAAGTAAAGATGCTTGGACAAATACTGTGAGGACCAGGAGTCAGCTGCTGATTGGCAACAGGAAATTATCTCCAGGCCAAAATATAGAAAAAGGGTGGACAATTCTTACAATTGTTTCAAAAGAAGTCATAAATACAGACTGTGCATGTGACATATAAATTCTCCCAATTTAAATATCAATTATTTTACATTAAAAAACAGTCTGTGTGAAACCAAATATATGTCATAGAACAATTTTGGCTCAAGATCTACCATTTTGGCTAGATGATTAGGATGAAATATAAGCTTTAGGGTTAATAAGTTACTTGTCAAATATTTTGAGCACCTTCAATATTTCAAAACTGGACTCTTTGCCTTAGCTAACACTTGGAAAAATGTTTAATTTTTTCTGCTGAAATTCTCAGCTCTAGAAATAAGGGAATTTGTATAGCCAAGGTCACAAGGTCAATGATTAAATCATGAAATAGGTTTAAAGATTGAACACAAATGCTGGTACATAGTAGCAAAAATTAGTCAAAGGAGCACCGCATGATTTGTTACCATTGCTTTGCTCATAGTAGAAATAGTAAATTAACTATTGTGGAAATAGAAATAGTAAATAGAAATGGTAAATTAACTAATTCTTGCAAAATCTCTGTGAGAGGAGTACTGTAAGTACTTGTGATGACTGTAGAAGGGATTTTAAAAGCAGCAGTCACAATGGAAAAAGCCAAACAGAAATACCTTGAATAATATTGGAAGTGATACCTATAGTCTTTAAAAAAAAAAAGGATTCACCCCTTTTAGTTTTTGTATTTTTCCTCTCACCATTGTGGAGAGTTCATGCGGCATTGCTGGGCATACAGCAAGTCAGTAAATACTTGCTCAATGGGTTGTTTGTCCCTAGAAACCCATTAGAAGCTGAGTTCTATTCTATTCCATTTATTTATACCCAGGAAGGATTTATGGTGTTTGGCTTTTTTATATGCCCTCTGATAAGCTATCCTGCTGTACCATTGAAATCCTCACCTAGGAAGCAATTCTCTCAGGTCTCAAGAACAGAGAGATAAAGTTTCTGTTCACCTCTGCAGCAGGGGAATGGTGTCCTGTTGGGGAAAAATAAGAACATCAACAACTAAAAAAAATTTAAAAACAGCTGAGTACAGAAAACTGTGTCTTTTAATGCCAGGAGCTGTCAGAGGGATGCACTGGTGAAATCTTTCACACGTTTTGTCCATACAGCAAGATCATTTGCTTTGCTGTCTCATTGCCCCATCTGTAAGGATTCCTCATTTCCTCCTTGCAAAGGAGACAGCCAGATGGTGGGGGCCAAGTCCCCACCCCCCTGTGGCTTCCCCAACACAGAAGTCCTACCCTTCCTGAGTCCTCATGGTAGGGCTCCTGACCTCGTCTTGGTGGTCACAAGGTTCCAGGCAAGGCATGCTTCACTTAACGTAGGTCTCCTGGGGACAGTCACCTCTAGATTAAAGACCAGATGGATGGATGTGCCACCTTACAGGCACCAGAAACCATAAAACAGCACGTGCCCTGAACACTTTCCAAAAGCAGAGAAGAAACAAATCACATTTCAGTTTTACAGAGACTTGAGTGCCATTGGCAAATTCAATTTCATTAGTCATTTTGGAGGCTATTCTTAGGAAGGAAACTTAAAGGAACATATTTATAAACCTGATTATCCATGTCTGAAGATTGCTTCTCATTTAGACCTCTCTTCATTTCTCCAAAAAAACTTTTTTTAACAGGATCCAAGTTAAAATGTTTATCTTCTACTTTCAAACCCTTTTGATTCTTCATTCATAATCTTCTTACACCTTCAACTGCCAAGCAAAAATTGCAGGACTCAGTTCTCTTTTAATTTATGTCCCAAAGCCAAGCAAAATCTAGAGTTTCTCTACCACCTATATTGTTATTCGTCAGAATGACCATTATCAAAAGGTAATCTGACCTTCACCCTCCAGCTAAAATCTCCTCAGTGGGTTCCCACTGCCCTTGAGATAAGAGTGAAAAAAGTCTTCACCTCTAGATGCAGCTCCTGAGATTCTCAGATTGGCCCCATGTGTACTTCTCAAGCCCCATCACTGTTTTCTTCAGATTCCTTGTTCTAAAGGAACTAGACAGATTGTTATTAGTTCTTGGAAAAAATATACCATTATAACAGGTAATATTTTTGCTCTAATCAGTCTTTAAACTGGTCCTAAAAAATCCTTGCCTGTTGGCATGAATGTGCTGATATAGCCCCCTACTATTTGAACAAAAGAATATGGCAGGAGCCATCGTGTGGTTTTGAGGTTAGGACAGAGGTAGCATTGCCACTTCCTTTTACTCTCGCATCTTCTGCTCAGTCAAAACAGCATGAGGACACTTCAGTAGCCCTGTGGAGAGATCCACATAATAAGGTACTGAGGTCTCCTGTCAACAACCAGCACCATCTTACCAGCCACATATGTACGCCATATTGAAAATGTTCCTTTAGCCCCAGCCAACTATTCAGATGACTACCGCTCTAGTTGGCATCTTGCCTGCAAACTCTTGAGAAACCCTGATCTGAGCCCCTATTCAAATCCTATCCCCCATACAACTGTATACCTCTAGTTGCCTCAAATCACTGCATATTGAGGTGATTTTTATGCAGCAATAATTATTCTACTTACGTAACACTTGTATGAGATATGCTATTCTTAATATTCTACTTATTTAAACCTCACCACAGCTCTCTAAAGTAATTACAATTATTTCCCCCATTTTGCAGATGAGGAAATGTAGGTATTATAAGATTATAAGTGATATTTTCCAAGATCACAAAATTATTAAATATTAGAACTAGAATTTGAAACCAGAGTTAACCAAAGATTTATGAAAGCTGCTTTTCTCTCATTTTTGTGATTGAGACTTGAGTCTCTCCAAAAATAATCATGTAGATCTGTCTCAAGGAACTGACCATCATGTTTACCTGTTTCCATTATCCTGAGCATGGAAGGGGGTGCAAACAACCTCATTATTCCAGCAGGTGGCTGGCCCATTTCCATCCCACTTTTGTATATTATAGCAGGGTAGCTTAGCTACTGAATGGAGTGCTTATTTGCACCATATCCCAGTCAACACCCCACTCATCCCTGTCAATCAGAAACTACTCCTGAAATTGAAACTGGAAGTATTAACGATCATCCTGCAGTTAAGGTCACAGCCAAACAGGAAAACAAACACATAAATAACAAGGAAAAGAAAACAGAAACATGTCCTATGTCATCTGGCAGATTCAGTAATGATTTCTATTAATAGTCTTTCTGGATAATTGCCAATTAACAAAATCACCTGGAATGATGACCCCATCAGCTGTGAGAACTTTGAGAAAGGCCTTAAGAGTCATTAAGAGACCATTGTCAACCTTGGAACACAGTTATCAGTGCTGGAGATTGAGCCTTCTATTAACAAGGAGCAAAGCTACCTGCTGGGCAGCTGCTGGTCACAAAGCTGCTCCTTAGGTGTACAGATGCATGGCAACCTTGTGTTGCTGTTGTCATTGCCAATATCTGCGTATTTTGCATTGGAAGCTTTTTTTTTCCTCTCTGGGTAAGGCACAATTAAAATTCTGCTTTATTTATTTCCAAAATGCCACATTTGACTGCTTTTATAGATACTATTTCCAGTTTCCACCTGATTAAATTTACATTTTAATATATTGAAAAAGCAGACATTTATTTCTATATGAATATCCTCACATTTGGACACTATAATGCAGGAACTTCCATATCCTAAACCTGATCCGTGATAGGTGTTACCACTTAGAGGGCTGGGAGAGAGAGCCCCATAGGAAGTAAGCAATCACTGCTGTCACAATGTGTTGAATAGGTTCATTTATTCATCAAATGCTTTATTTATTGTCTAAATTTAATTGAATTTTTTTTTTTCCTGCCAGAGCCCATTTTGGTTTATTACAAATAAGATGATAAAAAGACAAACCGGTTCTTGACCTCATGGAAGACAATGTTTTATCCTAGGAGAAACAGAACTAAATACCAAAACCCAAAATGGATAGACAAAGCAATATATCAATTCAGATGTGGACTGATATAAGAAAAAACAAAGCTAAGTAAGCATCAGTAAGCTATTGTAGGAGGGCAAATATGCAGGGGCTGGGCAGGGAGGGCCTTCGGGAGAGGTAGTATTTAAGCAGAGGCCTAGAAGCACCTGAATATTTCAGAACTTAGGGAGAACTGGGCTAGGCAGAGCAGAGCACAGTAGTTCAATATGGGAATGACATAGCCGGGCGCGGTGGTGCAAGCCTGTAATCCCAGCACTTAGGGAGGCTGAGACAGGAGAATTGTAAGTTCAAAGCCAGCCTCAGCAACAGCAAGGCACTAAGCAACTCAGTGAGACCCTGTCTCTACATAAAACACAAAATAGAGCTGGGGATGTGGCTCAGTAGTCAAGTGCCCCTGGGTTCAATCTCCAGTACCAAAAAAAAAAAAAAATATGGGAATGACATGCACGTTTTGATAAATAACTTGAAGAGTAACATGAGTGGGCAGAGGGGAACAGTCAAACTCTCTTGCTTTCCATCCCGTCTTGGTGTATAAATACTAAAGTCACTGGGCTGGTGTCTGTCCCAATTTCATTATCTGCTGCAAAAAACATAGTTAAAATTTAGTTAACCTCTACACTAAATACATAAGAAGTACACTTCATTGATCCCTTGTTGACAGGCATCCTTATTCACAATCCAGATGAGAAAATCTAAGCTCGAAGAACTTGGGCAACATGGCCCAGACTGTATAGCTAATAAGTGGTTGAACTAGGATTCAAATATATGGTTCTTTGAAATCTAAGTATGATATTTAGGGTGAAAATATTTAATAGAAAGAATCACAGAGCATCAACAATATCTGGAAGTCCTGCTTTAAATTCCTTACTAAGCCTTGGTGACTCTAGCACTCTGGTTCAAAGACAAAAGAGGTCGTGGTCTTTCTTCAAAAATTTAACCTAAGCCAACTTCTTTGATTGGACTCCAGTTGGCCACTAGACATGGGCTACTAACCCAAATGACTCCAAAAAATAGACATTTTCTAGCTTAAAATACACATATGAGACTATATATATATACACATACAAATATTATAAAATATAGGAAATGAATTATGAATAGGCGCTATGAGTTTTCAGTTTGACTCAAGAAGAGACTCTGTTTTACCAAAGTGTCCCTCACCCTTCCCCTCAACACAGGCAACAGAAAACACAGCCATACTGTGAAGAATTATATCCCCACAGTGACTCTAGACACCCATAGGGAGAGTTTGCAGCCATGTCTGACAATTCCCACAAATCCTCCAGTAAAACCAGCATCATGTTGACCAACGTAGGCCCTGAGATAGAAACAACCCACTGGACACATGGGACACGAGCGGCACAACACCCAGAAGGGAAGACACACACTGCCAGTCCAAAATGATTCCACCCTCCAGGTTGATCAGGGACACACATCTCAAACTCACAGGACTCAGTGTGACCCAATGTGGGTCTAAGAGCTATCAAAGTTACAGAAGCAGAAAGACATTTCTTTCTGGAGATTTCATATCACTTTATTCTAATTAATTATTTGAAATAATGTTTTTCATTTTCAAAGTAATTTTTGAAGTATTTTTATATTAAGACAAGCAAAGATGCAAAATAGATTCTAATTGTCATTTTTAAAAGAAATTACATGCTTCAAAGAACCCATGTGTGCTATACCCTGGCCACCTCAGTTAAATTCTACCACTCATATAATTCTCCTTCCATCTATATATGTTTTTCTCAAGTGAACCAATGCTTATTAAGTATATGCCATGACCATTAGTAAAACCGTGTCCTCTATGGTAGTGGTTCTCAAACTTCTCCAAGGAACTATCTGGATGTCTGGCTGAAGGGACCCCGATGGTCCCTGATTTATTAAGTCTATGTGGGACCTGGCAATCTGCATTCCTACCAAGTTTCCAACCAATGCTGTGCTGGTCCAGGGATCACACTTTGAGAACCACTAAGCCACGGAAAAACTTAAGAACTAGATTTCTAGGTAACTAATTTATGTTAACATTATTGGACAGATGTAAAAACTAAGACATAGGGAAGATAAATAGTTAACTTGCAATGCCAAGCCAGCCAATGACTTAAAGTTAATATTCTGATCCTATGCAACTGACCTTGCTTGATGATTCTTAGAAAGCCAAACTGAGATTAGGTTTTTTTTTTTAATAGTAGAAAAATTGTAGACCTCAATATTCTCTGTCTTCCCAGTAACATTCTAGCTGCTGATCTTTACTCCTTCTACAAAATTATCTAGGCAAACTTTGGTTCACTAAAACCAAACCCATGTTCCATTGAAGGGCGAGCATTTCCTGACCCTTTATCCTGGTACCTGTATTTAATAACTGACAATGCCAGAAGCAGAACCCAAGGACACACATGTCAGAAATGAACACCTCAGAGCTCCAAGGAACAGCGAGAGTGCAAAGATTGAGAGACAAAAATGAAACCCAAACCACTGCTGGAGCATGAGTAGAATGTGAGATGGAATTCCAGAGGCATAGGAATTTCACCACAAGCTGCACATCTCTGTCAATTCTCAACACCGTAAAACATTCTGAAAACATTTACTCTGCCCCTGGCCTGCAAATAATTAACACCATTGCAAAAACAGTTTCAAAAAGAAGACAGCTATCAGAAAGATAAACTAGGCACCTACACCTAATAATTAGTGTGGGAAATGTGAACTCTCTATTTCAACAAGAGAGCATGGATTTCACTAAGAAGAATAAACACAATTGAAATATGATAAACTTTTATCCAGGTAAGACGATGTCTTAGAAACATATCTGAATCTGTTTTCTATTGTATAAAAGACTGCAACAAAAGTATTGTCTTGGGGCTGTGGTTATAGCTCAGTGGCCAAGCACTTGTCCTGCATGTGTGAGTCACTCGGTTTGATCCCCATTACCAAATAAAAATAAGAAAATCAAATAAAGGTATTGTGTCCATCTACAAGTAAAAATATTTTTTAAAGCATTGTTTTAAAACAACACCATTTATCAGCTCACATTTCTGTAGGTCAGAAGTCCAGGGGGCCTTGATACTCTCTGCTTAAGTTCTAACAAGGCCAAAATCTGACTTCTGCTGAGGTCACAGCAGAGATGGTTCTTCCTTGGAGATTCTGTGGAAGAATCTGCTTCCAAGCTCTCTCAAGTGGCTGGCGGAATTCATCTTCCAATTGTTGGACTGAGTGCCCCTTTTCCTGCTGCTTGGTGGCCAGGGACCCTTCTTTACTCTTAGAGGCCACTCTCCAGTCCATATTCCCTGACATCCTCCATCTCAGCAGCAGAAAATTGTCCTCCTATGGAATCCTCTGATGTTTTGACTGTCTCTGACTTTCCCTTCTGCTGTCAGCTAGAGAAAATACTCTGCTTTGGTAGGATTTATGGGATTCAATTGAGTCTATATTGATAATCTCCCTATCTTAAACATAACTGATCAATCACATTTGCAAAATTTCTTTTCTCATATGACATAAGATAGTTATATAGCATAACATCAGAGAGCCAAGGTCATTGAGAACATTAAGAAATCTCTCTCTAGGTGCAGTGGGACATGCCTATAATCCCAGCAGCTTGGGAAATTGAGGCAGGAGGATCCCAAGCTTGAGACCAGCCTCAACAATTTGACAAGATCTTGTCTCAAAATAAAAAATAAATAAAGGATAAGGGATGTAGGACAGTAATAAAGCATCCTGGGTTCAATACCTAGGATCTTCCTCCCCCCCAAAAAAAAGAAGAAAGAAAAAGTAAATCTGTCTACTATAGTATCTGACATCCACATGCATAAGCAGGGGCATACACACATTGATGCCTACAAATTTCATTATAAAGGAAATCAGACTTAAAAACAGGAAGAAATCTATGTCATCAGTGGGTACTAATGATGGGTTCTGGATAAGATATGACCCAAATAACGTAGAAAAGCAAATTACAATAATGAATATGCAATTAGTATCCCCTGATTCAAAGGGTAAAATCTGGAGAGATGGTGGTCAGGATTATGGTTACTATCATGGTCATCTTCACATCTCAGGAGCTGTGGGCCAAATCAAGACAAATCAGCTGACCTGCATAGGAAGCTTGGGAAGGGGTGTACTAATGGAGAAAATCCATTAGACACAGTGCAGCAACTCAGCTGCACTGAGCTGTAGCTGGGTTCCCTGGGGTTACTACCACCAGGAAAATAGCTATTTAATCAGCAACTATTCATTGAGTGTCATACACAGTTGTAGGTACAGGGCATGAGATCAGGAATGAGACACATGAGGTCTCTTTATTTCGCAGAGATTGCCATCTACATTTAAGGATAACAATAAATGAGCAAATGCATAAACTGAGTGATGATGGATTGTGATGAGTGCTGTGGAGAAATTAAAAGTGGAATTAATTGATGTGAGAGGGAGCAAGCATGGCCAGAGGAAGGCATCTGAGTTGAGACAAGTATGTTGGAAAGGGAACCACAAAGAGTATCAGAGAAAAAAAGGTGTGTAGCTAAGGGTGCTTCCAAAGACACCAAGCAAGAAGAAGCTGGGAAGAGCACACACCCTTTATCCAAGCAAAGGAGGTTAGAAGAGGTGAGGCTGCTAAGAAACCCAGGCCCAGACCACACAGCACCTCCTAGCAGTGGAAGTAAGAAATGGAGACCTACGTCAGTACTTTGAGAAACCACCAGATAATTCCTGGCTTGCAAGCAACCCCAATGTCCAGCAACTGCTGAGTAGATAAATAAAACATGGTATGTCCATAAAATGGAATGCTATTGAACAATCAAAAGGGTAGATGGCTAACACCTGCTATAACAAGGATAGGTTTTTAAACATTAACCAGAGTTAAGGAAACTATGCAAAAGATCATTTGTATCCATGGCTAACCAAGGCTGGAGGTTGGTGTGGACAGGGAGTGATGGAAACAGGTAACAAGGGCTGGTATGTAACTGGGTGGCAGAGAGCTGGCCTAGCATCTGTGAGGCCCTGTGTTCCATCCCAGTACCACACACAAATGTGCACACGTGTATACACACACACACACGAGAGAGAGTTGCAATAAATAGGGTCTAAAGGCTCTTTGGGGGACAATGGAAATTTCTTTCTAAGTTTGGATTGTGGGGATGACTGCATTAGTCTGAAAAGTTACTACAAATTATTGAATTCTGTAATTAAAAAATCATCATGTTAATGAAAATTCACTGATAGTTCAATAGAACATCCAAAGAAATTAAGAGTCACTTTGTAAGAAAAGAAAATTGTAGATAATCATTAACTCATTTGAAACAAATTGAAAGAAGATAATATAGTTAGAAAAAGGAAATAGGAGTCATGTCAGATTCCATGGGAGAAAAAATAGTCAAAAATGGCACAGGTTCTACTGTGAGCTCCTACTGTGGGAAGCACACAGTCAGTGCTACTCAGCAATATGGGTGACAGAGAGATGCGGGTTCATCTTGAATGTATACTAATAAGTGAAGGACACCACTCTGAGGTTTCTTAGCTGTATGATTCCATTTATGAAGCATTCTGTTAAAGCCAAATTATAGGAGAGGAAAAAATGACTATGCCAGGGGTTTGGGTGGAAAGTTGAATACAAAAATCACAGGAGATTTTTTAGGTCATGAAATTATTTTGTGAATTAATGCAGTGATGGACGCAAGACACTATAAGACACCATGCACTTGTCAATACACTTTGAAAATTTATAGCAAAAAAAAAAAAGATGAACCTTAATGCATGCAAATTTAGAAAGTAATAATTTAGGAAATGGAGGAGTCTGGGATAGAATGCAGTACGTGACAAAAGCATCTGTGCTATAGGTCACCTCCTGAACCAGCAGGGGAAAATATACCAAGTGAAGCTCCCTTAGAAATGAGGTTGTAAGAATAAAGGCAAGAACCACTCATAAGTACCCGTGAATAGGTGAGTCGATAAAACTACACTCCTTGGAGCAGATTAACAGTTACGAACCCACTATGTATGTCTAATGGAAGTAAAAAATGAATGGACAGCTGAGGGTAGGAGAAAATGTTCCCAGTGTTTCAGAGGAACATTCCAGCTAAACAAGGGGGGAAGTGAGAATGATTTATAAAGTAAAGGATTAGAACTGGACACATCTGTAAAAACTCAGATCTTTACTTAGTAAAGATGCAGATGTTCACATATGGAAATATATAAAGATAAGAGCATGTGCACAAATTATTGCTCTTACATATGTTTTCTTGCTCTGTCAGCTGAAAGGGCTTAGGAAAAAAATGGAAACCCAAATAGCATACCTATCACCCATATATATGTTCCTAATACCATTCTCCAGTGAAAGGACCCAGAACTTTATTAGTAAATGGATGACTATAAGACCAGGACAAGAAATATAAGAGAATTCTGAACCACTCTATAGTGTCAAAAATTTTAAAAAGTGCTCAAAAATTAGAAGAAAGGGAAAGAAACCACATTTATAGGGAATCTATCAAAGGGATGTAAGGGTCAGCTGAAAGAGCTCCCCATGGGCCAGGCTGGAAAATTCTGAGAAACAAAATAAAGTGGTACTGAATTACAACTTAAAGTATAAAATAATATTCATGAGTCCATACTAATAAAAATAAATGACTTAATAAAAGTCTGAGAAGAATGTAATAAATAAAAGAGGGCAAAAATAGGAAACTCTTCCATGCAGAAGAATTACAAATAATTTATAATAATTCATTTTTAAGATGGTTTAGTATAATTTCCCACTCTTTAAGGGAGGGTTGTGCATAGTAACTTTCTTCAGAAGAGTATGGATACAGGGAGACAAATAATAACATTGCAGTTGTGAAATCTGACAAACATACCTGAGCACATCAACCAAACTTAATATAAACAGTGACAAATCACATTGATGGTGCTGACTCCTGATGTGCCATGATGAGAATGATACTTTACCTGACTCTTCCTCCTCAAAACCATTACCCCAGTCTAATCAGAAGTAAAATATAAGACAAGTGCTAAATGGGTAGCCCTCCCAAATACCAAATCAGAACACCACAAAAGTGTCAAAGTGTTATGGTTTAGATGTGAGCTTTTCCCCAAAAGCTCACATGTGAGACAATGCAAGAAGGTTCAGAAGAGAAACTATTGGGTTGTGAGAGTCTTAACACAATCAGTGAATTAATCACCTGATGGGATTAACTGAATGGTAAAAGAAGGCAGGTGGGGTTTGGCTGGAGGAGGTGGGGCATTTCAGGGTATATATTTGTATCTGGGTATACAGATACAAATATATATTTGGGGTATATATTTGTATCTGGCACATGGTGTTCTCTCTCCCTGCTTTCTGATCATTATGTGAGCTGTTTTCCTCTGCCACATTCTTCCACCATGATGTTCAGCCTCATCTTGAGCCCCAAGGAATGGAGCCTGCTGTCTATGGATTGAAACCTCTGAAACTGTGAGCTTCCAAATAAACTTTTCCTCCTCTATGGTTGTTCTGACTGGGTACTTTAGTCACAGCAGTGAAAAGCTGACTAAAACAGAAATTGGTACCAGGAGTGGGGTCGTTGCTCTGACTAACCTAACCATGTGGCTCAGAAGATTTTTAAAATTGGTAGGAGGAATTTTGAGATGTTTAGCAATGCAAGCTGGAGATGCTTTAGATTGTTGTAAGTGGAGTTTAATGGCCAATTCTTGTGGGAGCTCAGACGCCCAGAATGCCAATAGGACTGTGGAAAGTGAAGACAGGGCTCAAGAGGGTTCAGAAAAGGAAAACTCTGTTGGAGTTTGGAGTAGAGGCCATTCATGTTATGTTCTGCTGAGAAGTTGGCATTTTGCCCATATCCTGAGACTTCCTGTGAAGCTGATTTTAAAAGCAATGGACTTCTTAATCTGGTGGAAGAAATGTCTAGGCAGCATAGCATTCAGGTGGCGGCATGGATATTGTTGGTGGCTTTTAGCTAAATTTATTGTGATACTCAGGAACAGAAAGTAGAGCAGAAAGATTTGAAAAACTTGGACTTGAAAGGTTGGAGTAAAACGGGGGCTAAGGAAGTTGCAGTTGTTAAAGACATTAATCCCACCAAAGAAATGCTAAAGACTTTGCCCCAAGCGGGGCACAGTAGCTCATGCTTGTAATCCGAGCACTTTGGGAGGCTGAGACAGGAGAATCGTGAGTTCAAAGCCAGCCTCAGCAATGTCGAGGCGCTAAGCAACTCAGTGAGACCCTGTCTCTACATAAAACACAAAAATAGGGCTGGGGATGTGGCTCAGTGGTTGAGCACCCCTGAGTTCAATCCCTGATACCAAAAAAAAAAAAAAAAAAAAAAGACTTTGCCCAGAGACTACAAGAAAGATAGCCTGAGGGCATTTTAGGAATTGTCAAGATTACATCCATCTCAGACTCAAGGACATAAAAGTAAAAATTCTCTTGAGAAGAGATTAGTGGGGCATCATTCTTGCTCTAGGGGGCCTAGGACGTTTTCACAAATGCTCAGCCACATAGCTGCAGGCAGGGTGCCTGAAGGCTTGGCTACTGCTCAAGATGGTGGCAGACTTGGGTGTCAACAACATGGTTCTGCAGGAATGCAGGATGCTGTAGTTAGGGTGTCATGGAAGCTTCCACCAAGATTTCAAAGGAAGGTCTTGGAAGCCAGGCAAAGTGCAGGAGGCTTGAGGGTCCCTGAAGGCACCTCCAGGGAAGTCAAAGTGTGGAAATGTGAGGAGGAAGCTGAAGTCGCAGTGGGGACTCCCATAATCAAAAAATGCCAGTAATGTGGGACATCGTCCTAGGAAAGCTACAGGAATCAAGCAGAGACAAGTCAACAGAAAGGCCACTTGGGCTGCAACCAACAAGGCCACAGGGGCAGAGCTACACAAGCCCTCTGAAGAGACCATCAGGAGGCCATGTGTCCCAGATGCCAGACATGGCATTATAGGACATGTTTTCCCAGCTGGATTTCAGTCTTGCTTTGATCCTATCCTCTCTCTATCTGCCCCTATTTTTCTGAATGGAAATATTTACTCTATACCATTATATATTGGACACTTGTAAATTGCTTTTATTTTTACAGGAGAACACGAGAGATTGCCTTGAGCCTCAGAGAACACTTTGGACTTGAACTTTGAGCAATCTTCGAATTGTTGAGACTATGGAAATCCTTGTGGAAAATACAAATAGAAAATGTATTTTGCTTTGTCAGATGAGTGTGAGCTTTGGGGGGCCAGGGGCAGAATGTTATGGTTTGGATGTGAGATGTCTCTCAAAAGCTCATATGTGAGACAATGCAAGAAGGTTCAGAGAAGAAATTATCGGGTTGTGTGAGTCTTAACCCAATCAGTAATCAGTCACCTGATGGCATTCATTGAGTGGTCAAAGAAAGCAGGTGGGGTGTGAGTGGAGGAGGTGGAGCATTGCAGGCATGGCTTTGAGGTACATATTTTTATCTGGCAAGTGGAGAACTCTCTCTGTCCCTGCTTTCTGATCATCATGCTAGCTGCTTCTCTCTGCCACACTCTTCCACTATGATGTTCAGCCTCACCTTGAGCCCCAAGGAATGGTGCCTGCTGTCTATGGATTGAGACCTCTGAAACTGTGAGTCCCTAAATAAACTTTTCCTCCTCTAGAGTTGTTTTGGTTGAGTCCTTTCATGACAGTGGTGAAAAAGCTGACTCAAAAAGATCACCTAAAACAGGGAAGACTAAGAAGCTGTCACAGTCAAGACATAGTGGTTATGTGTGTTGTAGTCTTTTGGAACAGGTCTTTAGAAAACATGAAAGGTATCAATAAATATAAACTTTAGTTAATAATAATGCAAATGTACTCTATCAAGATGCTAGTAATGGGTGTGGGATATCTTGTAAATCTGTACTATCTTCACAACAGATTTTACACAATTCTATATCTATTCTAACATTAGCAAGTTTAGTTTTCAAAAGCCAAATGAAGTCAGGTACAGGAGATGAAATGCTAAAAACCAGTTCATATTCATAATAGATAACTTATAAGAAGAAAATAAAGAGATTGAGAGGAAATTGATATTGAGAGATTTCAAGAAATATAGAATATGAATTCCAGATGGACAGAGTGGAACACAAAAGAAGAGAAGCAATAACTGAAGGTTCAGAAGAAAAGTACATGAGCTGAAAGTCTTATTTTATGTAATACAACTTTTCAGTTTGAATTTCAAAATTCTGAAGACTTCTCACCTTCAAGTAGATTTGCATCCTCTGTTATATGTTCATAAGATCGAGAGAAGCTAGAGAAGAGGGAGAGAAGCAGGGGTAAATAGAGGTGCTGAAGCCAAGAAGAAAACAAAGATGAGTCAGTTACCAGCGGGGCTTGTCTTAAATAAAAAATAAAAGTTATAGAGAAATGACTTAAAATGCTTAACATGATCTTATGATAAATGCAAAAAAAATATCTTTTACATCCTAGAGAATCTTCAGTAAAGATTTGCATCACTGTCAAATGTCTCTGGAGTCGTGTGCTTGTGAGTATGTGTGCTTGTGGTCACAGGCGCATGTGGCAATGTGTGACGCTGATAGATTCCATAAAATGCTGCATTTTGCTTAATGATGACTGCAAGATGGATCATCCATGTGGAGATCACATTGTAAAGTGACCAAAACAGGGTTTAAAGTGGTGACTGCGTCACAAGCATGACTTAATAAAGACAGAAAGAAGGCAGTAGGAGAAGACCTATTTTATAATTTGCCTGTATTATCAGGGGTGGGATTATAGTTGATATTTGTTTCTCTGTTTTAACTCAATTTTTCTGAGGGGGTGGGGTGCCAGGGGTTGAACCCATGGGTGCTTAACCATTGAGCCTCATCCTCAGCTCTTTTTATTTTCTATTTTGAGACAAGGTCTCTCTATGTTGCTTAGGGCTTCACTAAATTGCTGAGGTTTGCCTCAAGCGTATGATCCTCCTGCCTCAGTCTCCCAAACTGCTAGGATTTCAGATGTGTACCACCACTCCTGGCTCCAATCGAATATTTTAAGTGGCAGAGATGCTAAGAAGAAAATCAGTCTATGGACAATCTGGTGAGACTCAGGAAAATACCACCTGTCAATTTTAAAAGAACTGACAATGTCTTATCCCTGTGGCAATTTGGGGTCCCTTCAAGCCATGCCTCCAGAAGGAGAGACATTCAAAGTCAACTCCGATGTCAACTCCAATGTCACTCAACCAAGCTGCCGCATTGGCTGCTGAAAAAGGAAATTCGAGAGCTCTAGGTGTGCCTCTTAGTGGCTACCACAGTTCCTTTATGACAAGCCTGCACTTCCTTTGGGTCACTCACTCCCCAGGGCTTGCCACACCGGGCTATCTTTGTGCTCTCTGTCCTTCAGGAAATGATTCCCTTAACTGAACTTGGCTCAACTCTCAACCCAAAGGCCACTTTCCAGGAAGCCCTTTCTCTGATGTCCTAGAGACGGCACCTCATTATCTCGCACCCATTTTTTATTCTGTCCCAATTGGGGTTACAGCCCATATACCTCTTGTTTTTCACCTTCTCCTCAGACCCAAAGAAGTGCTAGACACTTAGCACTGCTCAAACAAGAGGGAGCCCTGCTGTAACGTGTGCTTTAGAGCAGACAGGACCACAGATGGGCCGAGCCTGTGCTAGCAGCGACATTGCAGAACGGTGCTTCAACAAGCTGAACTTAAAATTACCTCTTGCAGGTGGGATCAGTCAGGTGCATGTTGTGATCTGAGGCTGACCATGCAGACTAACCCTCTACTCTCTCCCTCTAGAAATAAGTACACATTCACAGCTCATTTTACCCACAATGTCCACCAATCTTTAAAAGGATGTTGAGAAAACATTAGAAATTGCATTGAATAGATATACTGTAAAATATTGCAAACCAAAGGCAATTGTTGTTAATGTTAGGTTTACTTTTTCTCAGGCAAGCAGGAAAAGTGATTGTGGAAAGATGGCTAGCTACTTTTCTGTCTTTCTTTCCAGCCAGCCACCAATCCAGCCTTCCATGTTCCCTCCATCTCTCTTTCTCTCTCTCACACACACAGTGTATTTATACCATTTTATTTACGTCTTTTTGAAACTTAGTTCATCCATTTGTTGCATTGATTTAGTCAACAAATATTTTTGAGACTGTAGCGTGTGTCAGGCATCCTTCTAGAAACTGAAAAGTACTAGACAAGGCAGCTTCTTGCTGTGAACGTGATTATATTGTGACAAGAGAAAACAGACCATATGGTATAACTAAATAAAGATCTATCTGCAATTAAACAAGGCTATTGAGTAGAGTCACCAGAGGTGGAGGCAGTGGCTTAGGTGGTCACCACTCAGAGAAGGTGATATATGAGCTCCAGGTTGAGTGGTAAGAAGGAACCTGTCCTTGAAAGAGATGAGGGCAGAGGATGACTGCAAAGGAGGAAGGAGTGTGGCACTAATATTCCAATAGTGCATCAATCAATATTCACCTAAAAGAACATCATTATCAATACATACTCTCCCATTAAATGTATGCCATGATAGATACTGTTCAACATTTAGATTGCTCTGATTTTTAAATTGCTTTATTGATATAAAAGATGTTCATGCTTTCTAAGATAAAAATTCACATTCATATGCAAAGATTACAATGACATAAAAGAATATTTTATGTTCTTTTATGTAATGATGCTTATGATGGAATATAAAATGAAAAAAGTTATTAAGTAGCATGTATCATCAGACTATGCTTTTGAAAAAAAGATATGTAGACATGTGCATGTAAAATCAAAAGATAAATTATGAATGAAATAAACAGGAAATATTAAACTGAAATGATGACATTCCTTATCTCTAACTGGTAGCCACACAAATGAATTGTATCATTTTTGTATATTTTGAATTTTCTAAAATGGAAACATAACATTTATAACAAAGAATAACATTTTAAAACCCCAAAACCAGATTACAAAAGAGCACATGAGATATTAATTCATGCATTCAAGAAATTATATATACATCTGCTCACTCCTTTCCAGGCACTAGCACGTGCATATTAAAATCTTCTCCGTGTGAGGCTGAGAATGACTTCATTTTCCTTGTTTGCTTCTTAACTTTTTATGAAGTGAAATTATATCAATTTTATGGTAGTAAAAGTTGAAGCATTTTTCTTTTTGTAAAAAGAAAATTGTATTGTTTTAAATACTGAAAATATAAGGAAATAAATTATCTCTTTCATGATAACCAAAATTAATATTAAAATATACATAAACACATAAACAGTTATTGGCATACAAAATTGCAACTATTTGCACAAAAATCCTTATAATGTATTACACAAAAATGTTTATAATCATGGAGACAGCATGAACATATATTTGTAATCTTGTCAGAAGTAATCTCCCAATTTTGTCTATAGAGGGTCAAATAGTCAATATTTTATCATTTGCATGGGTCACATGATGTCTCTTGCAAACTATTCCACTCTGCTTGTAACATAACAATAGCCATACATGGCTGAGCTACAATAAATCTTTATTAATGGACACTAAAATTTGAATATAATATAATTTTTGTCATTAATATTATTTAAAATTTTAACCACTAAAAATGCAAATAACTGTTCTTAGCTCACCAGCAAAAACAGGTGGAAAGCTGTGTTTTGCTAGAGGTCCTAGCTTAGGGCTTATCTATTTACTTTTTCTGAATTCTTTTAAATATTGTGTGACTCAGGTATAAACATTCAGTCTCTGCTAACCTGGGGTGGCAACACCATATCACTTCTTGAGCTGATCTGAAAATAAACGGCAGATTCTGTTAGAGACGTGGCCCTTGAATTTTCCACAGGCATTAGATGGAAATGTCTGTCTCAGTATCAAACCAGATTTCAATTTCTTCCTAAGGAAATAGTGCCCTGGCAGAAAGCACAGTCCCTAAATTTTCTAAGCAGTACTGAAGGGGCAGCTTTTAGAGTTACATGAATGTCAATGGGAACTGCCCAGAACCATCAGTGTATTCTACAGTAAAAAACAAAAACAAAAACAAAAACGAAAACAAAAAATCCTTGGCAGCAGGTGACTGAAATAACTCAGTAGTAACAGTAACAGAAAGCCGCAAAGTACATAGAGGTCTTCACTGAATCTCAAGTCAAGGGCATGTGCAGGTCACACCCAGCAATGCACAGGAAGATCAGCCAAGAGTCCTGAGACTGCTTTTCAATGCTATTTCATATACCTCTGTCCTTCCTGCAGTGTAGGCATATGCCCAGTCGCTGAAGTCCAATAGCACCTGCCAAATAAATATGTTACTGGTTTCTTTTAAAAAATGTGCGTTCAAATTTACAAGATAAAATAAGGCAGCAAGATAGTCACAGATATCAGAGAAAAAAATATCTTTACGGCTAGTTAAGACAGTTGTAATTCAGGACATTTAATTAAATTCCAAGGCCCCTAACATGGTTATTCATCACAGTGAAAATGCTTTACACACCACGAACATTTAAAATTCAACAGCAGTTTTGTCCTAAAAATTGTTATTCAAAAGAAGCTGGCCATTTCTAAGATTGCAGTAGCTTGCCCCTCTCTAATTCAATAAAACACCATGAGCCTTTCTTGGCATAGAGGAGCTACGGGGGATAAAGAATTTCAATAGAAATACTCAGTCTTGCTTTTGGAATTTTTCCAAATTGACTTAGTAGACAAAATACCAATTTATACAATGATTAAGGAATTGCGTGTTCTTTTTCCAAACATATCCAGCATGTATTAGGTAGTTAAGATTATCATGTTTTCTATTTCAGCATTCATAAATAATCCAGCATGTGCATGCCCTAGTACTTTGTAATTTTACTAAGATACAAATTTTTGTCTTAGTAACACTGAGCCTGGTGGGAAATATCCTATTTTTCATATAGACACCCTCCCTGTCAGGTCAGTATCATATTTGGGCTTTGTTGTTCTTTTTAGAAAAGAACATCGTATATACACAGAAAGTCATTTAAAGCAGTATTCATGATAATTTTAAATTGTATTTCCTTGGGAAAAATGAACTTCAAATGAGATATACAATTGTAATAAAAGTTTGGGGGTGATTAACTTGTGAAATAGGGATGGATTATGGAAAAACATGATGTTCGGTACTCGGAAAACACTGGAACAAATGTAAGAAACTTTGCAAGCCACTTGAATACTGATCAATTGAAAGATGGGAGTTGGCCTTGGGAAGCGTTATTGGTGACTGTCTAGCATCTGCAACTTAATAGAGAATGCTAGATGGATGGACAGGTCCATGCTCCACATCCATATATGTGCAGTAGATGACAGTGACGAAGATGATGATGACAATACGGGAACACATCAACAGTGCTGGACACTGGCAGGCTATGCAGTGTCACAGTGATCAGAAGGTTTTCCTAGCCAAGGGTGTGAAGCAAAGTGTGGAAATTCTCCAACCCCTACCCCCAATCCCAATTCTCCAGTTTTGTAAATAAAAGTCAGATGTCCGTGCCCTTTAAGAAGGACATACACATGTAGGTATTTGAGTGTGTACATATATGTGTGAAATAGACACCATACCACAACACCATATGGTTTATCAAAGGTTCAGGTGTAGTTTCTTTTTCTTTTTCTTTTTGGTGGTGCTGGAGATTGAACCCAGGGCCTTATGCATGCAAGGCAAACACTCTAGCAACTGAGCTATATCCCCAGCCCCTCAAGTCTAGTTTTATATTTAGGTGCAATTCACCATATTAACAGGCAAAAGAAGCAAAAACACAATCGTATCAACGCAGGAAAATAATTTTACAAAATTCAACACCCATTTCTGATAAAATTTCTCAGGAAAATAGAAATAAGCAATAAAAAGCTAATAAAAGCATCTAAAGTCTAAAAAAATTATACTTAATGACAAAAAAAACCCTCAAAAGCAAAAGAAACAAATACACGTGAAACTAGTATGACTCCTCCTTGCACTCCTGGGTATTTATCCCAGAGAAATGCAGAATTATGAACATTCAGCCATATCGATAGATAATTTATTTGTAAAATCTCAAAACTGAGAACAATCCAGATGTTTTCCAAATGTAAACAGTTAAACAGTGGTAAATCTATATTTGGGATTTCCTATCAACAACGAAAAGGAATCAGCAATGGAATATATAACCACCCTGATGAATCTCCACAGAGTTATGCTAAGTAAAAAAGCCAAAAATCCATACCACCTAATTCCTATAAACATTCTTGAAATAACAGAGTTTTGGTAATGGAAATAGACAAGTGGTAGCCAGAGGTTAGGGATGAGGTGTGGGTGGGAGGAAACTAGGTGTGTCCATAATAGGCAAGGAGGGGTCGTTCTCCTGACAGAAAGGCTTTGAGTCCTGATAGTGGTCCTCCCAGTACACTGATGGGATTGTACTGCAGCTCTGTAAGAGAGACAGTAACCATCCTACTATACTCTGGGAGGAAGTGAGTAGAAGGTGCATGGGATCTCTATCATAAATTACAATAATATGGCCATATATAATTATATTAAAGTCAAAAGCCCAATTTACAATAAGGGAATTGATAAATACAATTATTTAAAATGTTTCTATTGCTTAACTGTTTACACATTTTCACTGCTGCTACTTTCTAGATCCCTTCCATACGTCTACAAGCTAGAATTCAACATGATTACCCCTCTATAGATTCGGCCACTATAACTCAGAAGGCTTAAGCAACTCGCTTGAGGGCAAACTGACACTAACTCATGGTTCCTGGCCTCCCATATACACTTCCCCTGTTCTTTCCACAAATGAAGCCCTTGGCAGATTTTCAAAATATTCTAATCACTTAGCTTTAGCTCTTTTCCCCTATGCATTGGAAGGAAAAAGAAATATTTAAACAAAATTTTGTAAGATGAACTCTATCTAAGGAATTAACACAGTTGAGAGGAATAACTGTTTTAAGTTCACTTAATTTTCTTTCATTTTATTTTTTTCTTTTATAAACATTTTCAATCAACTATGTATTTTCATTAAAAAAGTTTAAAATATACATTTGATGTTCTCTTTAAGGAGAGAACATTTCTGGCTTAAGTAAGATAATGTTAATTGAAAACAATACTGTGTTACTATGCTTGTTGACTTGCTGTAAAATAGCAAAACATTGGAAATAATAAACGCTTCTAACAAACAGTTTCATTTGTTAACTAGAATACTACTATTGACAAAGGAAAATGCTATAAATATTAATCGAAAATGTAGTTTCCAGTATAGTTTTATTATAAAAGTATACAAAATAACCTGCATTATGCAAATTTGAGAAAAACTTAATGTACATACATATTCATGAAAATACAAACAAGTAAAGAGAAGAAAGAACCAGAAGACTTGACATCAAATGTTACCACAGGTGACTGAGAAGAATGTCACAGATTGTTTCATGCTTTTCTAATCTTTCCATTTTATTCTCAAAATTAATAAATATGTATCATTGTTAATTGGTACTTTAAAATATTAGTTACTTAAATTATTCTTCAAATTATTATTACATTATTAAATTTATTATTAAGTTATTATTTAAACTAAATGTTGCTATAAAATATGACTAAGGTATGAGTACATTAACAGCCACCAAAACAGCATGAATGCGATTTTCTATTCATCCAGTATCCACTGATGTTCATGGTGAATTGTAATCCTCCTGAGAGGAAAACTGAAATAAAATTTCTCTTGAACTTTGCACAGGTGGCTAAACAGGTAGCACTGAAAGGGCTTTAAAATGAGGAGTGTTGAGGGTGGGCCAGGGATTAGCACTTCCCTGCCTCTCCCTGCTAAAACTTTTTCCACAGGGGGCTCAACTGCCCTGTTCCCTGTTCCTCCTTGACAGCAGATCCTTTTCGACAATATCATTAACACAACAATACTTTTGATGAGCAATTTCTAGCTGATGAACATTCTAAGTTTTTACACTGATATTGCTTTCATTTTCTCCTAAAACCGTGAAGCAGGAGAGTACCAATCATCCTCAACTGCTGATAATCAGGACATATTTTGGTGATTGGAGACTCTTGGATCTGTGGACCAGCAATTTGTTTCCTGAAGAAAATTTCCTGAATGAACTGTGTTCCTCGTTGTTTAAAACCCACTTTCTTTTTTGATTACAGCGCATCAAACTTTCTTCTGGTCCTTTGATTTCCCCCTTCCTCTGTTCTCCTAGTAAATATGACTGTGGTTGTGCTCCAAACATGAGATTTCACAAAAACTGATACACTCGACTCATCTCTTCCATGTGACGCAACTCATCTCTTCAATGTGACACTACTATGGTCCAAGAAATGCCACCACACTGCTGAAATGTGAGTCAAACGAAACCTCTGAACCAGAAAATAGGAGGTAGGCTGCATTTATTACCATTTCACTTCAGAGAAACTCCAAGGAAGGGACAGACACAGTGCCTCTCCTGAGTCACCCTCCTGTATGCTGAGAGCCGCCATAGATTTTCATGATTATTTCCTGTTAGTTTCATATTTGTCATTTGGATATCACTCTCTGTTCTTGTTATTGAACCCAAAGGAATAACAGACTCCAAGGATGATGAGAGGCCTGATCCTAAAATACATAGGGAATCTGCCAGAGCCAAGGAAGTAGCACCTTGTCAGCCTGAAACCAACGTGAACCACTCTTCCATGTGGATAGTAATATAGAGAAAGAAAAACAAACAAACAAACAAAAAGGAATGACCCAGAATTATAATACTCTTAAGCCCAAATCTTGAACCTTCTAGGACTGAAGCCAATGATACATGGACTTGAGGATCCTCCGGTGTTCAAGTGTGCTGGACATCCTCCAGTATCCCCTTACCTCTCCCTGTCAGTCTCTATCTGTCCATCATCTAGTTTTATGAATAAAGCTTTATTGTAACAGATCATCTCACTGATTTCCACGTTGTCTATGACTATCTCCATGCTGCAACAGCAAACTTGGGTAGCCAAGACCATCTGGACTGCATGTCCATAATTATTTGCAAGGTTCAGCCCCCCCGCTTTCCTAGGCTCTAAGGAAACCTATTTCTTGAGTATCTAAGCACAATGTTGAGACTGCTTCCTGGGGAATTTCCTGGACTCTGGCTTTCTGTATGACTAATCTCTTTTTATCCTTCAGATGTAGCTTTAGTATCCCATCTTTCCTGGATTAGGTCTTACCTGCCATTTGCCTCAAAGCAGTTTTAGTAATTTCCATTTTTATATTGATTGCCTTTCTCCTGCTCTGAAATATGTTCTTTATAATTTTATAGCCAATCCCAGCAACACACTCAGCATATAAGTGCTTGCCAAATACCTGTTGGATCAAAGCTAAGCACAGGGCAAAGTGCTAAAGAAAGAGGTGTGGAAAGCTTAGGTTACGATAACTCTCCAACTCATATGTTGAATGATAGGCAGACAGAATAGAAAAAAGGTGAACAAAAGAAAGCTCCAAGATAAAACCAACGGTAATGTCTCTAGTCCCTACCCACCAATGTCTGCACTATCCCTGGGCAACATGGGGAGGGAATTTGCAGTCCATATTCCTGTTTTGACTCTGTCTTTGCTATCCAATTTCAGACCATCCTCTGAAGTCCTTTCTGCTTCAGAATTCACATCCATGAAAAGAGAAATGTGAAATAGAAGATCCAAAGTCTCAATGGAATGATTCAATACAAACTCAGTATAACCTCGTAGGCACAATTCAGGAGACAGTTCTTGTTCTTGGCTCTTCTGTCTGGGAATAGAACCTTGATTTCTCCATGGGGTGCCATGCAATTCCTGTGAGTTAATCCTAAATCCTCTCTGGTTGTGGGTTCATTAACTACATCTGATTTATCAGATGGTTCAATTTATTAGGCATATTGAGTCTTCAATGAGTATAATGTACAAGATAGTCCTGTGAGACTTAATTCCAAGACTTCAGAGAAAACAATCAAAACCAGTGCTCACTTCTTGTCCATATTATGATCTGTAAGAAAATATAAATCGGTAGCTGACAGAGAACCACTATGTGGAGATGATTGCTCTATGCAGGAAACAAAAAGAGAGGCAAAAATTACAAGAAACACACTTTATTAAATCTTCTAGAACCAGCCATACCTGAAGCATAGGCCACTTTGTTTCTTTAGGTCATATGAAGTAGTAGCTCTCTTCTTCATTTAAGTCTTTATGAATTCAGTTTATTGGACTTTCAGCTAAGAACCTTGGCCAAACACTCAACTCATCTCTGCTTTCATGTGTGAATGTCTTTTTAAAATGATGTTTTCTCTGCTCAGAGTTTAGAACTCTGCTCTGTCTACTCTCCTGCCTTCCTTGACACTTCTCAGTGCTGACATCTGACCATTTGCAAAAAGCTCCAATCAATGGAAGACATAAAACTGGACATGGAAATGGATATTTTCTTGTTATAAGGATTTAGATATCTGTCAACAATAATTATTTTGTGTAAATCATTAAAAATAATTGAGTCTCTAGGAAAAAACTTATTATCACTGTGCCTCCAATCTCCTACAAAAATGAGATGGCTCTGGCCCCATTAGATTTAAGCAGAGATTAAAAAGTAGCCCAGGATGTTTACCTTTCTCTCTTTAAAAAGACCCAGTGGGAAGGAATCAAATCATACTGTGATTATTGAACATTTCAGGCACTGCAAACCACAGGCTTGCTGGGTTTTGAATGCTCAACATTGGAAACTTATCAACACTTAACTAGTAAAAGTAGAGATTGACATACAATTAAATTTAGACTGCCTGGTCATGATATGGAAAAGAAGGATTCTGTGAGACCTTGCTTTATGTAGCTTAAATTCTACATGTTTTCCATATCATCATTTCTTCACAATTTCCTGATTTAAATCATAAGTAATTCCATCAGATAGATACACAAAACAAGACACATAAATCTCAAGTGGCTGATGAAAGATCCCATAGTACCTGTCTATGAGCAGTGGTTCCTAATTGTTTTTTTTCCTAATAGCAAGAACATCATCTAAAGCTTGAAAGATAGATTTAGACGTTCAAAAATCTCATAAAACCTACAGATATTCTGCCTAAACAACACATGGACACATTTATAAAATTGGAATCCAAAATCATAAAAAAAATTGATCCCTGAACTCTCTTAATTAAACTCCTTGTAATGCTCAGATTGAGATTAAGAATATTGACTGGGAAGAGATCATAACTATTGACTCTTCTCTAAGGTCCCCTATCATAGATGATGACCAATGTTTGTTAGCCCCAATCCATTTTCTCATGGGGCTAAAAAGCTGTGTCTTAACAGTTTGCCAAACACTACATTTATCCTCATCTGAAAAAGATGCAACTCATGTGGCATCTTTTTCCTCCTCCCTTTACAATAAAAATTTCAGTTGCTCATTAACCCCAGCTATCTAGTCCTGACTTACCTTTGGCCTCTCAATTATTTAAAGTTTCCAGTGCATAGATACTGGAAGGGAGGGAGGAAGTCTTCAGTGCCTGTTAATACCACCACTATTTACATTTCTTACGGTCTCATGGAATATTTAGAATTTTGTTTTAACTTTTGATGGTTTTTCTTTTTTTTTTTAATTTTTTTTAGTTGTTGATTGACCTTTATTTATTCATTTGTTTATATGTGGTGCTGAGGCTCGAACCCAGTGCCTCCCACATGCGAGGCAAGTGCTCTACCACTGAGCCACAACCTCAGTCCCTTGATGGTTTTTCATAAAAGCATTTCTGGGATTTCACCAGGGACTTCTTACATAGAGTTATAAAAGCACCCCATTATTTGAGGCTGTGCACCTTCCCTTTAATAGCTTTTGCCTCTGCTCCCACAGTGCCCAGGCCAGCCACGACACCCTGCCACCACCATGTGCTCAGTGGTGCCACCTTCTCCCATGGCACTGCCATGGTGGAAATGCTGAGCTCTGCGTCAGATGTTTCCTGCCAACCTCAGGAGTCAGAGCCTCTTGATGCCCCGTCTCCTGGCAGGAGGTCAGTCTACTCTGCCTCCTTCTGGCTACACCTTCTTAGGCAGGTGCCATAGTGCTCCTCCAACATGCCAGTTAAGCTAGGAAAGCAATTTTTAACCTATTGACCTCCCAAGAACCAAAACTGAATCCATGTTAAGGAATAAGAAGAGAACATTCCACCTCAATCTGCCAACAAGACTTCATACTTGAAAAGTTTCCCTGGATCTTTGGTGATGAATTTCTCATTAAAATGTTTCCAATTTCCCCCACTCTTCCCTGTCTCTGTGCCCTGTACAATGTAACTCTGTAGCTCTTTTGTCAAGAGGTAGACTGTTTCCCACCCTTTGATCTCTTTTGAATCAGACAGCAGAATGTGAAGGAAGTGCTGTGTGCTAACTCCAGGCCTGGCCTCTGGAAGTCTTGAACACTCCTGCCCTGGTTTATACTGGAGACTTGTGCAGGAACGTATACAGCATGGCCTGCCAGGAATGGCAGGTCATGTGGAACAAAACTGAGACTGTGATTCATCCTAGTCAAGATTCTGTACTGCTGAGAGATCCCAGGAAAGCTGAGCAAAGCCAGCCTGTGGTTAACCACAGAAATAAGTTGCTGTTCTAGATAAGCCATCACCAGCATTTGTGAGCTAAAAGTTTGGTTTAGGTACAGAGTTTGGAGTGGTTTGTTATTCAGCATTCGATAACTGGTCCATATTATTTCCTCAGGACAGTTTTCCCCTTAGACAGTCTCGATTTGCTGATGCAAAAACTGTCACCAAGCCCACCTCATTGTTTTAGCAAACCCTAGATGGTTCTGGATCTCAACAAGGTGATTCAAGTTATGACAATCTTATTACACAGGAATTCTAAATTTTTTTTAAAGTATGTCTGAGTTTTTAGTAATTGATTAACCATATAACCCTTTATTATTATTTTTAAAATAATAAATGCTGAATGATTTTGATAATCATTCACATTTTCATTTTACCATGTTTTTTGAGGTTTTCACATTCACACATTACCTAAAGATTTCCTATTTTTTAAATTTTATTTATTCTAATTAGGTATATATGAGAGCAGAAAAATTTGATTCATTGTGCACAAATGCAGCACAACTTTTCATTTCCCTGGTTGTACAGGATGTAGCGTGGCACCATATGTGCAGTCAGCCATGTTCCTAGCGGAATGACATCCATCTCATTCCACCATATTTCCTGTCTCCATGTCTCTTCCTCTTCCCTCCCAAAGGCCAGGACCAGACAGATTCTCAGCCAAGTTCTACAAGGCCTACAAAATTTCCTATTTTGCTAAGAATGGTGGTGCATACCTGTAATCCCAATGGCTCCAGAGACTGAGGTAGGAAAATCAAAAGTTCAAGGCCAGCCTCAACAACTCAGAAAGGCCGTAAGCAACTTAGTGAGACTCTGTCTTAAAACACACATGAGACTCTGTCTTAACACACACACACCACATGCACACACATACATGCACACACACACAAAATGAAATTTAGAAAGAGGCTAGGAATGTTGCTCCATGGTAAAGTGATGTTGGGTTCAATCCCCAAAACCCCTCCAAAAAAAATAAATAAGATAAATTTTAAAATTTCTATTTTGATATCATAAGGCCTATCCATTTGTCTTACTTTTCTCCATAAATTATTTTACCTATCAACTATTCTTTTTCTTAAAAAGATAAAAGACATATGTGATGCCTTTATAGAGTTTGAATGAATGAATGAATGTAACCACTTTTCCCTACCAAATGTGTTTAGTAGTTAACATTTTTGAGCTCTTAGTATGGGCTAGACATTGTATTGAATGTTTTAAATGCATTCTCATTTCATAGTCCTAATAATCAAAAGAAGCAAGTTTTAATGTCCCATATTAGACACTTCAACTGCTTTGGTCAAGATTGCAAAGTAAATGGCAGATTCTGATTCAAATGTTTGTCCTACAAGAGGCTGAGGGGTATTTTTCTGACCTGGGCTCAATATTACAACTGAAGCAGAGCATGAAGGATGTTTTCTTTCATTACCAAAGGCCTCAGGGCAGCTATACCCTCTAGCCTGTCCCATGTGTAATATGTCCAGAACTGCACATGCGTAAGCAGTGACAGGAGTAGCCTAAGGAAATGCTGATCTTTGGTTCCTGGTATCTGCAGAATGGAAAAATATCTCCTGACTAGACAGTCTGGATCAGATGTGCATCATCTGGCCCACCTGTTGTGAGAAGATATACACCAGTCTGGAAACACCCATCATCCACCTAAATACACCATCCCTAAATCAGCTTCCTGGCAGGATGGACTTTGTGACAGAGCCTTCCACCTTCTCTCCTAGCCAACTTTTCAAACAAAGTCAACTTCCTTGGCTCAATTCTTTGTCTCTCAGCTTGACTGGTCTGCCATGTGCTGAGCAGCCAGACTCAGACTCAATATCCCTTCTTCTCCTCTTGCCTCCTACCACATATATCTTCAGAACTCGATTGAACTGTTCAGGCACCAACAGATATGAATCATCTCTATGAACATTTTTGTTATTATTGTAGAAAGGTCCCTGGACAGCTTTGATATATGAATAGGCTAAGAGTTAGTTTTCCCAAAACCACATGGTTCTTCAAACCATTGAGATTATTAGTGGAAGTTATTTCCTGAGAGAGGCTAAAGTTGTGTTTTTGGGTTTTTTTTTTTGCAGTATTTCTAGATCATTGAAAAAAAAGCACCTCAATTTTCTATAGTTCACAAAAACAAATATTTTTCTTACTCAGCTTTCTGGGTCCATAGGAGTTGGCTGAGTTGGGCTAGGCTCTAAACTGTGGGTTAGGTCTAGCGCTGCTTTGCATGTCTTCCTTATTTAGGGCCCAGCAGCCACCCATGGCATGGGCTTTCCATGGTAACACAAAAGAAAAAGGCAAAGTGTCCAAATATATTTCAGTCTTGGTCAGTGCCGTTAATTTTAACACTCTTATGATCAAAGCCAGTTATTTGGCCAAGCCCAATTAAAGAACATAAAAATAAATATTCCTTATCTACTACAAAGTCCTGTCAAAGGTAGGGAGGTATAAATCTAAAAAAAAGAGTAATGCCTCGAGAACTGTGTTGGAACCTGCCAGAGGAAGCCCAGGAGGCATTTTGGAAGATTTCCATGCCACCCAATACAATTCAACCAACTTAACTAGATGGAAATCTCTTGAAGGGCAATTTTATATCTTCTTGGATATCTCCAGAGCTTAACACAGTACTGCTTATTCAAAAAAAACACTCTTTAAACAAATAGTATAGCTTCTGGTGTGTCATAAAATGCTCGTACAAGGAGGATGCATTGGAAGTAGGAGTCGCAAAATGCCTACAGCATCAACTTACATTATCAATTAGCCATATTGAGATATTATGATACAGTTCTTGAAAGACTGAAGAAGAATCAGAACAACATTTAAATCCTCCAGCATTTATTAGTTGTGTTACCTTTGACAGTTTACTTAACATCTCTTAACTAGTACCTTCTGCAAAATTGAAAAGAAAACAATATCACCAATTTTTTGTGAACAAATAAGAGTCCTCCAAGCATGTCCACTTTCTAAGCATGTTCTGGAAACTGTGAAAGTTAAGCCACCTGACATTCAGAGACATGATTAGCTTATCAATTGATGACTTTAAAACATGAGATTATACTTGATTTCCTGGGTGAATCCAATCACGAACCTTATAAATGAAGAACTTTCTGAAACTAGGGATAGAAAGACTCCAAGTAGAAGGACTTGATACTCTGTCTATAGCTCAGAGATGTAGAAAGGTGTGCATACAAAGGTTGGGCATCTAATCTCCATATGACCTTGAAGAAGGAGCTAGAGACTTCAGTTCCATGACCACAAAATACTGGATTCTGTAAGCATCCTGAACGAGCGTGGAATCAGATTTCTTCCCCTTGTCACTTGGTCTGGGAATGCGACACTGCAAACACTTGGGCTTGAATCCCATGAGATGGTATGGTATTGAACTTCAGACTGCCGGAACCATGAGGAATAAATGGCGAGTGATGTTTCAACCAAAGTTTGTGGCAATTTTGGGGGGCAGAAATGGAAAACTGATTCTCAACAGTACTGTGTTGAGAATCCAGTGAAGTAAGAGATATCATTCTGAGTCGTAGCTCTGTTGACTGTTTTATTAGTGTATGCACTTTTGGCCATTCCTACTGTGTTAGAACATCCAACCGGAAGTTCAATTTCTCAAAAACTCTCCTGGCACAAAAATGTCATTAGCAGAGTTTTTTGGGTCCCAGCTAATTAGATATGATACCTAACAAGCAATGCACCCTGTGTTTGTGTGCACAAAGCCTTCTGCTGCCTGGCAACCACAGAAAACAAGTTGTTTCAAATCCAACCACTATAACTTCTCATTAAGTTTCCCTAGTTACTGGCCATCAGTAAAAGCTTTGTCCACCTTGAAATGCAAATGTTAACATTACTCACCAACCAACCCAGCAAGATGAAAAAGTCCTCAGATGTGGTTAATAGAATTCAGAAGAGCAGGCAACTTTATTTTCTACCTTTTCCTTCTGCTCCAAAATCTTTTTCTTTTCCTATGTGGTTGCTTTATTTTCCTTAGCTTTCCTGCCTCAGATACCTCTCAAGCTGGAAAGCTAATCCAAGGAATGATAAATGAAAATTGAAAAGATAAATTTGGAAAGTCTAGAGTCAGAGTAATTTGATCATGGAGAAAAAACCCACCATGTGGAATGAGGAAGGCAAGTCTGAAAGCCAAGGATACTGCAAACTAGGTTATTCTTGCCTTTCTACAAACAGGTGCACTTCTTTTAAATGATGCAGTAAGCATCACTTGCCTCTCAAACAGATGGGTAATTATGTGGGAGAAATGAAATAGACAGCCACGCATGAGGAAGAAAACCGAGCTGCTCATGTGCTGTCTATCCCCATCCAGCGTTTTGCAATCTAGATTAAAAAAAATTATCATCCCACCACAATGTACTTTTAGGAGACGAAAACCACTTGTTATGGTAGAGTGGGGTATCAGAACAATGGTACCAAAAATTTTTTTTTGCTTTAGAATATTGTATTGAATTTTTTTCTTATAAAAGCATGTACTTGTATAAGACAAAATAAAAAGCAAAATACTGTCTATTTAATGTTAGTGTCCCCAAAATTCTAGTTTTTTGCTCTTGGCAGCTGCTCAGTTTAAACTTATCGGTGTACGGTGAAATGTGTGGGGTGTTTAGTGAACAACAAAGTTTTCAGAAAATGCCTGCTGCTCCTACAGGGACTTAATCGAACCTTCCTCTTCCTGGTTTAGCAAATGATAATTGTGTTGAGGCCTCCATAGGACCAGGCAGGGGTACTGAGTCCCAGTAACCAAGCCTGCAGCAGCAACAAAATCATAGAAGGGAAGGTTGACTAAGGGCTTTCATTTTCAATTACTCTTACCTGAGTTTTCACAGCTTGGGATCTGGACAAACAATTGCCATGGCAACCATTATCTCCAGCAATTTGTATTCTTTGCTCATTTTTGTTCCACTTTTGCAAAGCATTCGCGTGTTCGTGTTCCATTTATTTCTTACCAGTTAGTTCCCCTCTCACACATGCAGCAGTGCTTAACATCCCCCATCATCACATTGATAGAATTTTTTAATGGCCCCGTATTTTGTTAACTGTGAATTTAAAAATTCATCAGCTCATAGCTCTGCTTTTATCACCAAAGTTTCCTTCAAAATGATTGAAGAAGATGAGTTGTCTTGAGGTACCATCTCCCAACTCTTTGTACTTGAGAGCTGGTGAGCAGGACTGGCCTGATCTGGACAACTTTTAAGGATGAAATCGAAAGAAAAAAGGATGGCTGCCTCACTAGATTCCAGTAGCCTTCCTCTAATCAAAGTGCCAGTCTTATGGACACTGATCTTTCTAGCCCTGTACCTGCCTGTCACTTTCATATATAAAAGTACAACGTGCTGAGATTTGTCCCTTTAAAGGTCTTTAATATCAACTTTCCTGTACTTCCATGAAAAATAATTATGCATTCTTCTAATGCCTTACCTTACCAAAAAGTTACTGTGGTCTTTGGTGCTGTGATTAGAGCATAGGAGAATAAGGGTGTAGCCCTTTTCCTGCTGGATGAGCTGTGGTTCTTCTGCATGGATCTCTCTTCCTGACAGACAGCAATAAGGAAGTCACTTTTTTTTGTTATAAGGCTGTGGCATAGACACAGGGTGATTTTTACATCCTAGAATGTCAAACCCAGTTACTATAAGCTCAATGAAATACTCTGAGCTTTATCAAATTTAATTGAAGTCTTGCTATTTTCATTTTTCATGGGAGGGAAGAGTATTTTTAGAAAAATTTAATAATGGGGCTGAGGTCTCAGAGGCTTAGGGAAGAGCTGATACTTGTACCTGAACACTGATGTACTATTGGAGTTGTTTTTAAACCACAACATGTTTCAGAGTCACCTAGAAAGCTTGTCAAAACTCAGATGACTACGAAGCCTCACCCCAGCACTCCAAACACTCATACCTGTTTCTGCCTTGGTAGGTCTGGGGTGAGGCCAGAGAAGCTTCATTCCAAACACTTTTCCAGATGTTCATTCAGCTCACAGTTTCCACATGTTCAGAAGCCCTGCACCATCCTGTACTTGATAAATATGTCTAATTCAGCTCATGTGTAACAAGTATCACAGACTGTCTTGAATTAGAATCAAGTACGTTGAGTGAGGTATGGAATAGCATTCACTCCCAGAAGAAATGGACCCACATGGAAGAGAGCAGGCATGATCGGGGGCCCAGTGTAAACATGGTTTATAAAAGAAGGTTAGCCACGAGAAAGGAGCGGCATCTCTCAGATTTATTTTCTGGTCTAGGCCCCCATGAACTAATTCCCGAGTCCACATGAAAATGTGAAAGAAGTCTGCAAAATAGTTCATGGGGTTCCACGAGTCTCCTCTTTGGTATCCTCCTCAACCCAAGTGGAGCATAAAAAAAGAATATCTCTCCAAACCTCTCCTTCTCCCTCCCCAGAGTCTACTCTGCAATTTTGAGATCTGAAATCCATTAAATTAACAGAATGTCGGTGCATCAGCAGCCACTGCCCGACAACAGTAGCCAAACAGCTGCACCAGTTGGATGCTCAGCAGATCTAGTGGGGATCCTCAGAGAACACTTCCGGGAAACACCATCCAACTAACACAAAACACCTGCTGAATGTCCAGCAAGGTGGAGAAAATGCTGGGAAGAAATAGAGTTTATGAGCATCAGTAAAATATCTCTGAGACTAACTCACAGGCATTTTACATACTTTCATTCATTCATTCATTCAGCAAATAATTATTAAGTACCTGTTATATTTCAGACATTGTGCTCTTGTGGCAAGAAGTTAATGATGCACGTACAGGCCTGTCTTCATGGAATTTGCAAGACACACATTGATAATTTAGAGTATATATTAAGTGTGTAGAATGTTATTGGTTGTTCAGGGTCAAGGACAGATAGAATAATTAGGGATGGAGTGGGCATAAAAATCCTCTGGGTTATAATGCCTTTTGAGAAAAGGGAAGCAAATCAATTCTTGAGCACAGATGAAGAAAGTGCCTGTGAATGTGTCCACATTGTAGGTCTTCCCAGAAATTTGGGTCACTTATTTAAGAAACTTATCCTCTGATATGATGTTTGAGGGTGGACACACCGGACTGGACTGAGTAAGGTATTGTTTCATTTCTTTCTTTTCTCT
>PVHX01011207.1:0-65531 GCA_004024805.1 Geosciurus inauris
CCAATCAATTGCACTCCTCGAGTTCACAGCGAGAGCAGTGGGCGGGGTAGGCAGCAACTTTGGGCCATCTGCATTAGGAAGCTCACGGGAGATGGGGGTGTGGCCTTGGCTAGAGGAGGTGCCCGCACAACAGTCCTTTGGGAATTTTCCTTTATCTCTGCGAGGGGAAAAGAAAACTTTTGCACGGGACAGTTTTATTACAGTGCTTTTGTTCAGTTTTCCCTGGGAAGGCTTGCGACAGTAAGCAGTTCTCTGTGGAGAGAGAGTTTAAATGGATGGAGCTGGGGCTGGGATTGTGGCTCAGTGGTAGAGTGCTTGCCTCGCATGCGTGAGGCACTGGGATCGATCCTCAGCACCACATAAAAATAAATAAAGATATTGTGTCCATCTACAACTGAAAAAATATTTTTAAAAAATTAAAAAAAAAAATAAATGGACAGAGCTGAGCTGCCCAGGCGGCAGACACAGGGGCCGCCCAGCACTGTGGCAAGGGCACGGTCACTTTAAGAATTTGCAACAGTTTTTGCTAGCCCGGTGCATTTGAGTTGTAGGAGGAACACTAGGAGAGATAAAAACAAGAAGATGTTTAAAACTAGGGTTAGAGTCACTGGGCTGATCAGACCCTTTGTGACTGACTGACAAGCCAGGAAGTAGAAGTTTTCTGACCTAACTTTATCACATAAAGACAAACATAGAAAACAATGAAAAAAGGGGCTGGTGTTACCTTCACCAGCAAGACAAACAGGGGAACCACCAGGAATTCTTACCGACCGAGGAAGAGTCGAGAAGCCCGTCCCATCTGGGATCGCCAGTTATCGCTTAAAAAGGAGGCGTGGGGGGCGCCACTTGGGCCTTCCTGACGAGTTGGGGGTCCAGAGAGACAGAAAAAGAAGGGGTCTCCGGGGAAGATGATATGGAGTCTCTCTGGATGGTGGCGATTCATGGAGCCAATCTACCCAGACCCTGGGGTATAGGTAAAAATCTGCTCTGTCCCAGTGAGATGCAGAAACACCCAGAGCAAGAACCAGAAAACACGGTTTATTCCAGAAAGTGTAAAAACTTAAATATACTCTTGGACCAATCAGATCCAAAGGTCACAAACAAAGGGGTGCATTCTAGCAAGAGCACAGTCTATGAGCATAGAATGGGGAAAGATGGAAGGGAGGGGTTGAAGGTATTGGAGAGTGCTCCCAGAGGTTTTGGATATTTTGAATATTTTAAAATGTTTATTCTATATGACTACCTACAAAACAATGAGGGAGGCCCAGAAAAGGCAATTTTGCTGACATCTTGTTATCACATTTCTAGCCTCCAGAACTGTGAGAAAATAAATTTCTCTTGTTAAAGGCATCCAATTAATCAGTTTATGATGCTTTATTGTGACAGCTCTAGAATTTAATCTTAAATTCTTTTCACCTCATGACAATTATTCATTGGTATGTTGTCAATGTCTTAATTGTAACAATATATTGTCTTTGTTCATGTCAACATCTAGCATCAAATCATCAAGAAATTTAAACATGGCTGGGTGCAGTGGTGCAAGCCTATAAAACTCAGTGAGTTGGGAGGCTGAGTCAGGAGGATCCCAAGTTCAAAGCCAGCCTAAGCAACTTAACAAGGCCCTAAGCAACTCAGTGAGACCCTGTCTCTAAATAAAAAATAATAATGGCTGGGAATGTGGCTCAGTGGTTAAACACCTGGGTTTAATCCTGGCACCAATTAACTAAATTAATTAATTGAATACAGACATTATAATAAATTATCTCTCATAGAGGTCCCATCATAAAGATTTTCTAAGTGTATTAGGCATTTGTAAATGCAAATGTTACATTATTAAGAATATTTCCAACATTCATGGATCAAAACAGAATTACCTGACCAGGAGAAGTGGTACCCACCTTTAGAACCAGTGGCTTGGGAGGCTGAAGCAGGAGGATCAAAAGTTATAGGCCAGGGGGCTGGGATTGTGGCTCAGTGGTAAAAGCGCTTGCCTTGCATGCGTGAGGCACTGGGTTCGATCCTCAGCACCACATAAAAATCAATAAATAAAGATATTGCGTCCATCTACAATTAAAAAAAATTAAAAAAAAAAGTTATAGGCCAGGCTGAGCAACTTAGCAAGGCCCTCGCTAAGACCCAGTGTCTAAATAAAAAATAAAAAGGGCTGGGGACATAGCTCAGAGGTAAAGCACTCCTGGGTTCAATCCCCAATTACCTCACCCCCAATAGAATTACCTGCTTACAATTGATTGTGTGTAATGATTAATAAGATATTCCACAGACTAACATTTGGGTATATACATTTCAGTCCATCTTTCACTACCTGTACATTTTCATTGCCAGGTTCTGTAGACAACTTCATATAGTGATTCATCCTCTAACCCTGAATCGTCATCTCATGACTCCAATTGAGTAAGCACTGTGGACAATAGGAGTTTCCCTGGAAGCCATTGCTATCCAGCAAATAATAGCTTACTATTTATGGAACTCACTGAGGGGCACATAAATACACCTCACTAAATACAAACTAAATGCATCCCCAACTCACCTTTTCTTTAACTGAATCCCCAAAGTGCTTTTGAGCACTACACAATTCAAGAAGTGTGACAGGAAAATTTCAAATGAAAAGGGACATTAGTCTTTTATTTTCCAGGGTTTACTACAATATATGACTATATAAATATTACTAGCATTTTTCCCACAATTCTTGAAGTCCTGAAGCTTGTGCTTTAATGGTTTCACAATAAGTCAGCCTTTGCCATTGTAAGAGTCGCATACCTGATGCTAGCCAGGAATTTACAAGATGGTCTTCTGTGTTAGTCAGCTTTCTCTCATTATAACAAAACACCTGAGCACTTAACTTATAAGGATGGAAGTTTTATTTTGGCTCATGGTTTTGAAGGTTCCCATTCACAACTGAGTGGCCCCACTTCTTTGGGCCTCTGATGAGGCAGCACATCATAGCAGAGCAAAATGTTCACCTCATGAGCCAGGAAGCAAAAGAGGAAGAGGAAAAGGCCAGAGTCTCACAATCCCTTTCAAGGTCATGCCTGCAACGACTTAAAAACCTCCCATTAGACCCCAAATCTACTATACCTCTCAATAACACCAACTTAGGGACCATACCTTTAACACATAGATCTTTGGGGCCACTTATACAAACTATAGTGTACTCTGACCTGTTTTCTCCTACTGTTTACCTCGTGATGGTCTTTTCTCACTCAGATCAATGCTATATTCCGCTATAACAGTATCCAAATCAATGGATATGTCAAGAATTTGTGCCTTTTGTCTTTACCCATAGCCTCTTTCTGATGGGGTTTATCAGTCTTCCCCCTTGAGCCCTTCTAGTTTGCATCCTGATCATCTCTCAGTATTCTCAAAATAGGATGTGATACCTTCGTCCCTTACTTTCACACTAGAACAGACCCTGACAGGAGAAGAATCATGGAGGAGTCCAAGTCTAGGTGTCCAAGGATGGGACTATGACTAGAGACAAAACAGCTTAAGTCAGAAGGAAGGGCTGGCTGGGTTTAAAAAATGATCTGGGCTGGGGTTGTGGCTCAGTGGTAAAGTGCTTACCTAGCATGTGTGAGGCACTGGGTTCCATTCTCAGCACCTCATAAAAATAAATAAATAAAAATAAAGGTTAATCTACAACTAAAAATATATACTAAAAATATGAGCTTCTTTTTGTTTATTTTGTTTTTAAATTAATCTTGCACTTACGAAAAATAAAAATAATGCAGACAAGATTAACATGAAAAATAAGAATCTCTCTCACTCCAGATCCCTAATCCTTTACCCTAAAGTTAATCATTAACCACAGTTAGTGATTTCCTGTGTATGTATTTGAAGGATTAGTTTTAAGGGAGAGATGATCACTCTGGCTTGAGACACATTAAGTTGAGAATAATGATAATACAGCTTGGTGGCAATGTTCCAAGAAACAGCTAGATATTTTAAATAGGCAGTTGGAAAAGTGAGAACTAAACTTTTTTTTTTTTTTGCATTGTTAATGGTGTGTGTGAGAGAGAAATGAGAGGTTGGGGGGGGGAAGAGAACAGTTCTTATCCCTAGGGAACACCCACATTTAAGAGACGACCAAGGTAGTGAATCCTTGAAGGAGACAAGAGCAATAGTCAATGAAGTGACAGAAATTGAGAAATGCTTCTGTGTTTTAGTGACATGGAAACTTTGCTTCCCTGTGAAAATACAATATACAGATAGCTAATAGCCAGTACTTCTACTGACAAGAAAACTTAGAGCAAACATATGATGTTGTGTGCTGTATTTTATTGCAGAACTTTCTACTTCTGGCCCTCGTTCACTAGTCTCCTATTCAATTTCTATGTGCTGGACTTTGAGCCTTTTGTCGGTCCAGACATGTTAAGACTATAGGCTCTCTTCAAGCCTTAGCTTCTATTTTCTGTTCTACTGACATCGTGAAAACCTCTCTCCTGTTTAATATGGTAGGAAGTCTCCTAAGGTGGGCCCTATGGTCCCCAACTCGTGGTATTCAGAGCTGTGCATAATTACCTCCTTTGAACGTGAGCTGAACTTAGTGAGTTGATTCTATGGCATAGATTTTGAGATGCCACTTCTATGATTGTAACAAAGGGTCATAACTTTGGTCTTCTTAGCAGGCTCTCACTATTGCATTTGGGTTGACTTTTTAAAAAACATTTTTATTAGTTATAGATGGACACAATACTTTATTTTTTTATGTGGTGCTGAGGATGGAACCTAGTGCCCCACACATGCTAGGCAAGTGCTCTACCACTGAGCCACAACCTCAGCCCTGAGTTGACTGTTTTGATGAAGTAAGCAGCCAGGAAGGAAAAGCAAGGAACTGAGGTCAGCTTCTGGCTAACAGCCAGCAAGGAACAGAAGCCCTGAGATTAATAGCCCAAAGGGAACTGAATGTCGCTAACAACCGCTGAATGAACTTAGGCCTTCATTTAAGAGTACAGACCCCGGGCCAATAGTGCAGGAGAATAATGCTGAGACCTGAACTGAGACAGTGGCAGGGGGAAGAGAAGAGTGATACATACAAAATAAGATCAGCTGGACTTGATGATCAACTGGAGGGTGGGGGATGACAGAGAGTTGTTGACCAGGGCTCCTAGGCGGAGAGTGGGGATATCTGCTAAGCAGTTGTGCATAGGGATGAGACAGGTTTGGGGAGATGGCTTGGATATTATGATCATGTCCTTAAGCTAGAAAAAAAAAGTTTAGATTTTTCTTGTCTGTTCAAAAGCATATCTATTGGGAAGATGTGTAGGAGTATAGATAAAATAATTTTGAAGTTGGCTCATGGGTACATGAAATACAATCTACATCTACAATTTGCTCAACATATGTTTGAATTTTACCATATTCAAATTTGTTAACGTAAAAAATTAATAGATCATTTAAATTGACTTAAAGAAAAGATGGAGGGAGACAGGGTGAGGGAAAGAAGGAGGGTTAGAGTAAGAGAGGGAAAAGTGAACATTGTCTTTGAACAGTAGAGCTGGGCTCTGTGGTACACACTGGAAATCTTAACTACTCAAGAAGCTGAGGCAGGAGGATGTCAAGTCCAAGGTTGGCCCTGGGCAATTTAGCGAGACCCTGTTTCAAAATAAAATAAAGTTTAAAAGGGGCTGTGTCGCTTTGATTAAGGAGGGGGGGAAGGGCCACGTGGCTTCTCAAGGAGTTGGTCCAGAGAGATGGATTAGATGATATGGGGTCCCTCTGGACAGTGGCGATCCACGGAGCCAATCTTCCCAGGCCCCGGGGCGTAGGTAAAAATTTGCTTCACCCCAGCGAGACACAGAGGTATCCGGGACAAAAAGGGATACAGCCAGGGCGAGGAGAAGCAAAAAACACCACTTTATTCTAGAAACTATAGAAGCTTAAATACACTCTTGGACCAATCAGATCCAAAAGTCACAAACAAAGGGGTGCTCTTTGGCAAAAGCACAGTCTATTAGCATAGAATGGGGAAGGATGGAAGGGAGGGGTTGGAAGGTATGGAGATGCTCCTACATATCCCCCTTTTTACTTTTATTTGAAATGTCAGTGGGGCCTGCATGGCCCATAAGCAAGCATGTTGGAGGGCTCTGTGATAATCTCATGGGAGAGAATCATTCCGCTGGATTTTCCAGACTCCTATGTGCTCCATATGATGGGGGGGGTGCTAATGAAGCTGTAATCTGTCTTAGGTTGTACTCCTCTGAGTAACTTAACCGTCATCAATTACAGCTCATGTGCAAGAGAAGGGACAGACAAGGCTGTGCCTGGCTTAGGTCATGCTTCTCTGAATATCTTACCCCTTATTGGCTGCCAGCCTGTATGCATGTGCCCCAAAATAAGCTCTCTCCCAATAGAAGGGGTGATGGGATTGGGAGGGATTGGAAGGGAAGGGGTTAGGGTTAGGATCAGTCGAAGCTGCAAAGCCTTGTGTCTCCAGCAAAGATGAGGTGGAGGAGCTTCTCATGTGTTCTTGAGGGCTGCAATCCATTTAGCAGGATTTTTCTTGTGTTCCTGTGATTCCTTAATGATATGAACTGAGAGCTTGTTTAGTTTGGCAAAGAAAAGAACCAGAAGAAGGCTTAGAACTCTGAGCCCAATGATAATGCAATTGGATGGATCTAATTGAGTTGATAATTTACTCCACACCTTTTGAAGAATAGAAAGGTCAATAGATAATATTAGTTTTGGTTTAGGAACTCATGGAAGGGGCTTCTCACTTCAGGTGGGGCAGGTTGTCTTCTCCAGAGAGGCTTGGACGAATATTTCTGGCTGGTATCCAAAGGGGTTTAGACTGTGTGGGGGGGGGAGACATAAGCATAGCCTTGCCCTTGTGTGAGCAGAGGGTCTGGGACTTTCCATTGAAGAGTTAAGGGGTCTTTCCATTGCACCGAGGGAAGAGGGGTAGGGAAGGTAAATGGATCCCAGTGTCGGATTGCTGCATTAAGACCTTGTTTGTCAAAAGTGAGGTAGTTAAGGGTAAATAAAGCATCCAACAACCTCAAAGAAGGGTTCTTCTCAGTAGAATCAAGTTTTTGAAGCATCTCCTTTAGACTGTGATTGGTTCTCTCAATGATTGCTTGTCCCTGAGGATTTTAGGAAATCCCTTTGGTATGGGAAATTCCCCAGGAAGTTAAAAATTCCTTTAATCTGAGGGAGATATAGGCTGGGCCATTGTCTGTTTTGATTGACCATGGGACACCAATGAATAGCATTGCTTGCTTTAGAGCCTTAATTACATGGGTTGCTTTCTCCCGTGTAAGGGCAGTAGCATATACAAGGGATTATAATAGCGTATATAATGTGTCAATGATCACATGTACAAATTTACATTTCCCAAAGGTAGGGATACAAGTGACATCCATTTGCCATAAGGAGCTGGGTATTAACCCATGGGGTTTGACTCCCTGTGGTTGGAGTGGACCCAGCGGTAACAATGGGCCACAAGAGGAGCATGCATGGATCAGTTCCTTTATATAAATGTTATAACATGAGAAACACCCAAAATCAAATAGAGTTTAACTATCAAGGTGCAAACCCAGTAAAATAAAACGACAACAAAATACTACAAAAGGTACATAGGAGGTGTGGCTATAGGAAACCTTAGTGTAAATTGCAGTATATAATTTTGCCCATGTGGAATACAAAAATATTTATTGAAGTCAGATATATAATCTAAAGGTAGAAACTTTAAAAGACATTAACAGTATTAAGTCAGTGCCATTTAATTGTGCTTCCATTTTGCTTTTGTTTTAAAAGCTGCTGTTCTGACTCAAGGAAAATCTCTAAGCCCAACATTTTTTTAAAAAGTATTATCCATTCTTGTTAGATTTATATTTAGTCTTTAGGAAGTGATTTAGGTTGGCAATGCAACTCAGAGTAACTCTAGGAGAGGGGTTAAGTTAAGCAAGAATCTGATTTTGAGCCAGTAAGGTTTTTAGGCTAAACAGACAGCCAATTTAAGTGAGAGAAATTATTTATCATTCCAATGATAGTTATAGACATAAACATTTTAATGTGCAATTATTTATATCTTTATTTCCTATTGACCAGGAGGTATATCATTTGTTCTCCCCAAACAATCATAAAAACCTTGCATATATGGCTGCATATTGATATTTTTAAAATTTTAGGTATACCTCTATGTTTGTGTGTGTGGCTCTGTAGAAGCTGGAAGGAATGCTTGATGTGTTAACAATATATGCTGAAATATTTTGCCTTTTTGTGTAATCACTAGGTGATGCACTGTAAATAGATAATTGGTATATCTTCCCCAATATAAAACTGAATACAAAGTACATGAATTAATAATGATTCCACCACAATGATCGGAAATGTCCTTAGTGGCAGAAATTCACTTATTGAGGTTCTTATATCTAATTGGAGAAGATTTGTTGGCTTAAAAGTGGAATTGGGCTTCGACCCTCTGAGCTTGAGTGAGCAATCTGCCTGGGATATACTGGGGACAGTTTGTTTCATCCCTGGCAAGTGAGCCCTGTTGCTGAGGTTGCAAGGCAAAGAGAGAAAGCTGCCATCGGAGGGCGAGCGATTGTGCCATGGGAGGAGTTTGTCCCCGAGGGAGCTGCACTGTAGCCAGGGGGCCATAACTTTGGGCAGGAGTTGGATCTGTGTCTTCCTCGCCTGTAATATCCTTTTCCCCTAGAGAGTAGGAGGTGGGGAGGAGAAAAGGGAGATAGGTGCCTGTCAGCTATCTTTATTGGCAGGCTTTTCCAGCTGTCCCGGAGCCAGTCGCAGCAGGCCACGGTGGAAATGCATTTGGCAGGGACTGGCCACGGGCCTGGGAGCAATTCTCCATAGACCCTGTCGGCTTGCCATTTGGGCCCAGTGAAGTGTTTCCCCTCTGGCTGGAAGAGAAGGCGGTGGCGCGAAGAGAGGAGTGGGCAGAGGGGTCAGAAGGAACCTGAGGTGGGAGAAGTCTGCCGATTGTGAGAAGGAGGAGAATGTGAGGCAGATTTAAATGATGCATTGTCTGTGAAAGCCTGATCGGTTGCACTCTTTACATTTGAGCAGCTAGTGCTGCGGTTAGATGTTCAGGGAGGGACTCCAGCCCGCGCGCGGAAGGCAGGGGGTGTGGCCATGGTACAGCGCTGCGTGCTTGGGAATTTTATCTCCACAAGCCGAAAAAAAAATTGTGCAGGACAGTTCTATTGCAGTGCTTTTGTCCAGTTTTCCCTGGGAAGGTTTGCAGTAGCAAGGAGTTCTCTGCTGAGAGACAGAAAGTTTAAGTGGATAGAGCTGAGCAGGCCGGCAGACGCACAGCCGCCTAAGGGTGTCTGCGGAACTGTGCAGGGTTTAGCAGGTGCAGAGCTGCCTCTGAAGCTAGTGATTAGCCCGTGTGGATGGGGCTACAAAAGCTGGCGGGAGGCGCCGTGTTCTTGGTCGGTGGCCCTGGGGATCAGGCCGCTGGAAGCCTGGCGGCATAGCCCTGTGTGCATGTGCTGGGGCTGCGGTGGGCAGTAGGAATGCGCACGTGGGCGGCTAGCAGCTGAGCCGCAGTGAGGCTGGCTGCAGGGCTGGCTGGGCAGAGCTGTGGAGGGGGCCGTGGGCACGCGCTGGATAGGTAGAGGCGGAGCTGGAGCTGTGGGGCCCCCGACTGCCGGCTAGTGCACCAGTCCCAGCAGGGGCAGGCCGGGGCGTGAGCGCTGGTGCTTGCCGCTTGCCGCCTGGAGCCACTAAATTGTGGGCAGGACTAACGCCGCTTGGAACTGGGGCGCTGTGGCTGGCAGGCAGAGCCGCAGCAAAAGTGACCAGTTTTATTCTTTTGCCTAGCGATTTTCAGGGGAACTAGGTACCTCAGAGCAGTGCTGGGTGTGTGCGGGAGTTTGGGATTGTTGCAGCTTGCTGTGGGGGCAGGGCCTGCACTTTGAGAGAAGACAGGCTTGGCAAGCAAAGACACTCTAGAGCAGTGTTAATCCAAGAAGCAGAAGGCTTACCTGGCTGTAGGGGGGAGGGGGTGGGGGGGGGGGTGGGGCCTCTGAGGAGCAGGGAGGGGAAGGCTGGGGAGAAGGCGGGGCCAGCCCGCTGTAGATGGACAGTCAAAGAAAGGGGAAAATCTCCCGAAAGTAGGAAGAACACTAGGAGAGATAAGAACAGAAAAATGGCTAGATGTAGGGCTGATCAGACCCTTTGCAACTATTGGAGAAACCAGGCAGTAGCTATTCCCTGAGCTAACTTTATCACACAAAGACAAACACAAAAGACACAAATGAGCTGGTGTTACCTTCACCAGCAAGACAAACAGGGGAATCGCCATATGAATTTCTTACCCACCGAGCGAAAAGGAGTCGAGAAGCCTGTCACATCACATCAGGGTCACCATTTGTCGCTTTGATTAAGGGGGGGGGAGGGCCACGTGGCTTCTCTATGAGTTGGCCCAGACAGACAAGAAAGGGTCCCTGGGTTAGATGATATGGGGTCCCTCTGGACGGTGGTGATCTGCGGAGCTAATCTCCCCAGGCCCCGGGGTGTAGGTAAAAATTTGCTTTACCCCAGCAAGACGCGGAGACACCAGGGACAAAAAGGGATACAGCCAGGGCGAGGAGAAGCAAAAAACACCACTTTATTCTAGAACTATAGAAGCTTAAATACACTCTTGGACCAATCAGATCCAAAGGTCACAAGCACAGGGGTGCTCTTTGGCAAGAGAACAATCTATTAGCATAGAATGGGGAAGGATGGAAGGGAGAGGTTGGAAGGTGTGGAGATGCTCCCACAGGGCTGGGGATCAGCTCAGTAATAGAGTGCTTGCAGTGGTAGCATGTACACGGCCCTGGGTTCAGTCCATAGTACAAGGAAAAGAAGAAAAAGAAAGAGAAGGAGGAGGGTGGGGAGAGGAGGAAAAGGAGGAGGAAGAAACACAGAAGTGAATGAAAATACAGCATAAACATTTAAAGCAAAGTGGAGCAGGGGGATCCTGGGCAATACTCAGTGGAAGAAGGCAGTAGCTAAAGTTTTGTTGTTGTTGTTCACTGAACCCAGGGCCTCATGAATGCTAGGCAAGCATTCTACCACTGAATCATATCTCTAGCACTTTAAAATTTTTCTTATTCTGAGACAGAGTCTTGCTCACTTGCCCAGGCTGACCTCAAATTCATGATTGTCCTGCTTCAGATTTCCAAATAGCTGGGATTTCAGGCATGCTCCACCTCACCAGGTAGTAGCTAGAGATTTTAAGGAATGCTGTGTCCTTGCCACTGAAAGCCCTGAGCCAGCTTGAACTCCTAGCTATAAGGATAGACCTATTCTGTAGTAAGCGGCTTAAGACTTTTTACGATAGCAGTATCACCCAGAACAGGTTTATTGTGGAAGAATCTGCAAACCAGATAGGGAAGAAAAATGCCAGAAAATGGGCCCGATTAGGGGAAGCATCCAAGTAGGTTACAGTAAACTTCTGTGGTGCAAGGCTTCCTTGGCATCACTGGTTGAGGAAAGGGAGGTGGGAACAGAGTGGACCTTGTAAAATAAAGTGAATAGCACTTACTGAATATTAGGTCTGGTCAGGGTCCAGGATGTTCAATTAGGGGGACCAGTTAGTAGCTGCAGAATGGAGTGGCAAGCCAGATGCTGACGCCACCAGTAGACATGCCTCCTGTCAATCAGTGGGTTTTCCTGACCTATCCAGACCTAACACTGAACTCAGAGATACACTCACTTCAGCCACCTCCTCATCCTGGCTCTCCTTTCAGGTGTGAATAGCATCTGTGCTCTGCAACTGAATACTAGCCTTAGCAAAATGTATTAGCAAGAGTGATTTGCTGGTTAATTTAACAACTAGATCCTAAAGACAGCATTGGGGAAGATTACTGATTTGCAGCACTTGCAGTTATCCATCATGTAAATAATCCTGACTTCAGCTTGACCTCATAGAACATCAAGTGGGGAAGAGATGTGCACAATTAGCTTTTATGAACTGGTGACAGCCAGCTCCAACATGCCAGGGTAAGGCTCTATAAAACATTTTGCTGAATCTGATTATTTCTTGGAATTCACATCCCTGATTCTTTATATATTCTCATGGTTATAGAGCACATATGTTGCTATTTGCACAGTATACCTCAACTTCCTTACTCCCAGGAACTTTCCTTTCCCTCCCTCACCCTTTTGGTCTAAGTGAAAGTAACAATCACAGGCCACCCCCTTGACCTTGGGGTCAGATTCAAGACTCAGGCTAAGATGGTCAAATTCTCTCTGCTGGGAATAGAAGAAGACTAAGGCCAAATCATCATTTAATACTAGCTCCCCAAAAGAGGATATCTGAGATACCCAGAAGCATGCTGGTTCCTGCCCCTTGTGACAACAGTATGTTCCCAAGTTCCTTCCACTCTGTGAGCTACTATGATTTTTTTCTATAAATAACATGTTATTGTGAAAATAAAGAAAATGGTATTTTAAAATTATAGCTAGGGGGTTGGGATTGTAGCTCAGTGGTAGAGCGCTTGCCTCGCATGCATGAGGCCCTGGGTTCGATCCTCAGCACCACATACACAGCAATAAAATAAAGACATTGTGTCCATCTACAACTAAAAAAATTTTTTTTAAAATTATAGCTAGAATCGCAGTCAAAGGTCATGTCTGGTTACAAAGGAAATCAACAAGTACCAACTATAAGCTCCCAGCTAACTACAAGTTTCTCTATATAATTAGGAGGATTAAAAGTGCATGTCTTGTGTTTGCACTCCTGAAATTATTCCACATTCCATGAAAAAACCTTGGGATAGATAATGCACACTCTCCAAAGAGGTGTTTGGACTGGCATGCCACCTGTTGGTCCAGCCCCCTTTCTTCCTCTGTTCTTACATATGAGCAGAGACGGGCAGGAGTCCCTGTGGCTGCTGGAGGAGGTATGTGATCAGCTGGCTCAAATGAGCCCACTCTAAGTTCTAGTTGAGAAGGACTTTTGGATTTCATGAGCAGTGTCACAGGCAATTCATTTCTTATGGAACAACCATGGATTTGATGAAAAGGACAATGTGTTATGTTAAAGTAACATTGTAAAATTGAATTTGCAACTGTTTCACTGATTATGTTGGCTGTTGGCAGTTACAGCCAAGTCCTGCATTTGATGACGGGGTCATGTGCTTCACACATTGATCTCTTCTGGTTGCCTGTGAACAGCTGAGTAACCGCAAACATTCTACTCCCTCTGTCTTCCTCATATCTTGCCAATTAATTTCTTTTAAAAATATGAATTGAAAACTTTGCGAGTTTCTGTCTTTAAAATTTATTGTGTAAATATTGAGTTAGCTCTTTTTTCATTGCAGATACTCAAATATTTAATACAAAACAGTCATTGAAGTGTATAAAAACAGTGATGGGAGGAGAAATAGTGATGGCAAAACATTACGATGAAGTTCTCCTTGTTTCTATTTCATATCGGTTTTGGCATCTAGTTCAGGCTGCAGACCCAATGCAGCCAGTGCTCTGTTCTCTGTATATCCTTAAAACCTGGGCCAGTGGGGAGAATTATCCATCTACTTCTTTTTTTGCGGGGGAAGGCACTCTACCACTGAGCCACATCCTCAGCCCCATTTTATATTTTATTTAGAGACAGGGTCTCACTGAGTTGCTTAGCGCCTCATCTTTGCTGAGGCTGGCTTTGAACTGGCAATCCTCCTGGCTCAGCTTCCCAAGCCGCTGGGATTACAGGCATGCCACTGCACCTGGCAATACCCATCTACTCCTGAATGGAGGACCACTATTACCCCTCTGGCTTCACCCACATCACTCTCCACACTATGGAAGGGTTCCCACAGACAAGTCCACCAACACATATAGGTGACCCTAGAAACTCTTTCACCTGCCTAGGGACAAAGCAGAAGAGCCTGCCTACCCGTTTCCACCCAAGTATAGACTTTGCTGTTGTTTTGGAGCTGGGTCCTTGACCACTCATTCATACTGCCATTGCTCAAGACCACAGCTGCAGTCACTTGTGCTGGCTCCTGTACCTGTGACTATTCTGGTCATGAGCACATCATCTGGTGCTTCCTCAAGTAAGAGTCTCCTCCCGCTCTGTCAGTCACTTGACTCAAAAGGAAAAAAAGGGAAGGATTCCATCTTTTCATTACTTACAATTGTCAAACACACCATTGAATATTACTGAAAGAAGTGACTGTTATGATTCTAAATAGGCATGACTCCATCTACCACCCTGACAACCACCAAAAAGGAAAAGAAAAAAGAAAAGAAAAGAAAAAAGTCTGGTTCTCCTTTTGTGTTTCTCATCTTAGTAAACGATATTACTCTCCATCAAGTTGCACCAGTTACAAATTCCAGAGTAATTCATATTCAATTACTTTGCCTCTTGGAGGCCAGTTCACTGCCAGGTCATCTCTTTAAAATCACCTACTATTTTATATCACCTCTAATAAAATACTAGTCCATACTACCTTCCATTCTAGTCTGATCTATATCAAAAGACTTTTTAAGAAGCCAGGTGCAGTGGCGGCACATACTTGTAATCTCAGCAACTCAGGAGGCTGAGGCAAGAGGATTGTAAATTTGAGGCCAACCTCAGGAACTTAGTGAGACCCTCAGCAACTTAGTGGGACCCTGTCTAATAAATATAAATAAATAAATAAATAAAGCTAGGCATGGTGGCTCATGCCTATAATCTCAGCAGTTTGGGAGGCTGAGACAGGAGGATTACAAGAGGCTCAGGCAGGGCTGGGGTTGTAGCTCAGAGGTAGAGCGCTTGCCTCGCATGCGTGAGGCCCTGGGTTCGATCCTCAGCACCACGTACAGAGCAATAAAATAAAGACATTGTGTCCATCTACAACCAAAAAAAAAATTAAAAAAAAAAAAAAAGAGGCTCAGGCAGTGGCCTGGGAGGCTAAGGCAGAAGTTCAAAGCCAGCCCCAGTGAATTAGCAAGGCCCTAAGCAACTTACTGAGACCCTGTCTCAAAATAAAAATTAAAAAGGCTGAGGATATGGCTCAGTGGTTAAGCACCCTGGATTCAATCCCTAATACCCCAAAATTAAATAAAATAAAGAGGGCTGTGGATGTAGCTCAATGGTAAAAGTGCTTGAGGTTCAATCCCCAACATCCAAGAAAAAAAGAAGAGAGAGAGAGAGTGTGTCTGACTTCTCCTTTACCTTGAACTTCTCCTCTACCTTGAATTCATCATCCACACAGCAACTAGTGATCTTTGTAAATCTGATCAGATCACTCTCCTATTTACAACTTGACTTTCACTGTTGTTAGTATAATGATAGAAATGAGGCAAATATGGTCAGGTTCAACCTTCGCATTCACTAGACTGGATCTATAACACAAATGGAGGCCCACATACCAAATTTCTAAACACTAAAAGGCTATAAAAACAAGCTGATGAACAGATTTTTAAAAATACATAGTATCAGGGGGGCTGGGGTTGTGGCTCAGTGGTAGAGCACTTGCCTCGCATGTGTGAGGCACTGGGTTCAATCCTCAGCACCACATACGAAATACATAAATAAATAATGGTTTTAAAAAAGAAATCCTTCTCATTTAAAAACAATACATAGTGTCCTCCTCTTGTGATAAATATATCTTCATGACTATAAAAGAAGGCCAGGTTTGCATTTTGAATCTTAGGCATGAAGTTTCTGACCCAGGCAGAGCTAAGCCCCAAGCCCCAACTCTCCCTGCTTTCCTTCGTACCCCAGGCTCTATCCATTCTCATGGGGTCTCATATGCATAGTGGTCACCCAAGTCTATATGTTCCATATTTTTGATAAATAGTTGTCATTTGAATGACTTTAGAGCCCAGGAGTATGTATTCTAGTAACTATGTTCACACTCAAGAGAACAGACCAGGGACAAGGTTTGCATAGCCTCCAGAAGCCAGGCTCAGGGACATTTGGGCAAGGGAGTTCAGAGTGCCTTGAGTATGTTCTAAAAAGGAGGGTGGTGCAGGCTTGCGTCAGGCATGTCCCTCTGACCCTGAAAATTCCTCACTCCATTGGAGAAGTGCAGTTAGAGAAGGGCCGCTGTAGATCCAGAGCTGTTTTTTGCATTCTTCCATGACCTTCTGCCTTTTATTCATACTGGTCTTTTAGTTCCTTCAATTCTCATGTTCCCTTCAGTTACAGGGCCTTTGTACAAAGGGTTACTCCCTCCCTGGAAACTCATCTTTTTCAGGTCTCAGCTAAAACATCTTTTCCTTGAAGTTGCTTTCTGATAGTCCTCACACCAGTCAGGTGCCCTCATTCCGTGGGCTCACAGAATCCTGTACTTTTTCATAGCACTAATAACAATTCTAACAATAATTATTATTTACCTAGTATTTTTATGATTACTAAGTTAGTATATAAGCAGGTATTATATAATTAGTAGTTTAATGCTTTTCTCCTCTGCTGGAATGTAAATCTCCAAGAGGGAAGGGACATTGTGTCTGTCTAATTCATCATTGTCTCCCCAACACCTAACATGGTATCTTACATAAAATAGGCACTCAAATGTATTTGCTAAATGAGCTGGGCATGGTGGTGCACGCCTGTAATCCCAGCACTTAGGGAGGCTGAGACAGGAGAATTGTGAGTTCAAAGCCAGCCTCAGCAACAGCGAGGCACTAAGCAACTCAGTGAGACCCTGTCTCTACATAAAACACAAAATAGGGCTGGGGATGTGGCTCAGTGGTGGAGTACCCCTGAGTTCAATCTCCAGTACCAAAAAAAAAAAAAAAAAATTCACAATCTATCTTGGTGTCAGCCTCTGGGAGGTTCATGCAGATCCCCTGAAACCTCTTTCTAGCTAGGGTCCTCATGGGCACTGGTTATGGCCTGCCCCCTTCTAGTTCTAGATGTTTGCTCATGGCACATATTTTTAGAGAACATTCATTTAAAAGGATTATTTGATGCTTTAGTTCTAAATTAAAAGAATCTTTTCAGAAAAAAAAGTTAGATGAAACTATTATTATTATTATTATTTTAGTGTTGAGGATTGAACCAGGGGTGCTTTATCACTGAGCTATATCCCCAATCATTTTTATTTTTTGTTTTGAAACAAGGTCTTGATAAGTTACCAAGGCTGGCCTCTAACTTGCAATCCTCCTTCCTCAGCCTCCCCAGTAGCTGGGATTATGGGCATGCACTACTGTGCCCAGTTGCAATTATTTTAATATATCTTCCATCATTTAAATATGAATGTTAGTATTTTAATGCCATCTCTTTATATTGTATGTTGTAAAATATTAAATGCAACTGTTATAGAGCTTTGTAAATAAGTAAAAAATGATGTTTGAATTCTATTCAGCTTCTAGAAATAAATGCCTCAAAATATATAATATTATAGTATTGTTTAGTTTTTAAAACATTTTTTCTATGATTCTAATAATGTATGTTTAGTATAGAAAATTTAGAATGAGCACAAAAACATAATGAAAATAAAAATTATCTGTAATTCTAACACCTTAAGATACTACTGTTAATGTTCTTGTATAATTTCTTCTATTGTTTTATTCATATCTTATAAGTTTTAGAAAGAACAAAATCATATGTATGTAGTTTTATATTCTGACTTTTGTTGTTTTGTTTTGTGATTGTTGGAAGTAAATTGGTACTCTTTCAAGGATAATTGGAAATACTGATACAAATTTAGAATTAATGCAAATTTTAAAAAACCCTACAACCCAGAAATTCCATTTGTCCTCCAAGTGTACATCTATGTGCGTGAAAAGGTGGATGTGTGAGAGTGTTTTAACAGTGTCCATATGTTATATCCATACAATGAAATACTATTTAGCCTTTAAAAGAAAGTAAATATATAGATAAATAATCCCTAAACTTAGATGTTGGGGGAAAAAATAAAAGGTAAGCACAATGCTCATAGTATGCCCTCATCTTTGGGCACAGGATATTTCTAGAATCCTACATAGGAAATCTATAAAAGTATATATGCAGGAATGCGTGCCTGTAATCCTAGTTACTTGGGAGGCTGAGGTAGGAGGATCACTTGAGCATAGGAGTTGAAGATCAGCCTGGCTAACATAGTGAGACTTGTCATAGAAAAATCTAAAAAAAGAAATCTATAAAAATAGTTTCTTTGGGAAGGGATGTGGGGATCCTAAATGTGACAAAGGCATATATATTTATGTGTGTGTGTATATATATACACACACACACACATATACGTATGATATATATATCTTTTCACAATGTAGTTTTTAAAAAATGATGTGCATGTGTATTATTTTTATTTTTTTTGGTACTGGGGATTGAATTCAGGGGCACTCAATCACTAAGCCACATTCCCAGCCCTATTCTGTATTTAAATTTAGAGACAGGGTCTCACTGAGTTGCTTAGCACCTTGCTTTTGCTGAGACTGACTTTGAACCCATGGTCCTCCTACCTCAGCCTCCTGAGCTGCTAAGATTACAAGGCACCTCTGCATATGGCTACTTTTTTTTTTTTTTAACTAGAAAAGATTAAAAATTTATAAAAATTCTGCAATTCTAATATTCAGAAATATTTGTTGTTAACATTTTGATATATTGTCTGCTAGTCCTTTACTCTGTGTATCATACAAAGCTATATATGTTTTGATAAAGAACAATCCTCAAGATAATGTTAAAATTGGTATCAAACTACACATATATTCTTATATTCTAATTTCTGCCATTCATACTATCATAGTGAGATTTTTTCATGTCAATGAATATTCTTTGTAAACAGACTATTTTGAATGGCTATTAAAAAACTTACATGTATGTGTGTGTCATTTGTTTCTTTACTGTTTTTCTTTTTGACTAAGAAACTGTAACAGATACCTTTGCATATAGTCAATTCTATTAATTCATTTAATTCCATTTTGAATTACTTTTTTAGTATGAATTCCTCAAATTACAACTGCTAGGAATGAATAGTATTTACACATGGTTCAATTACTTTCCAGCCATATAAAAGCTTTCCTATTTACTATAAACTTTATTTTTCAAAGTGAAAATAGCTTTGTTGTGCTTTTTGAAAATTACATATACTAAATATACAAAACCCAGAAACTATAGCAAAGTTGTAAAAAGGAAAATTAATGTCTACATAGAGATGCTCATCTTATATATCTAGATTCTGTTCCTAGTATGTATTAACCTAATTTTGTGTAATGATCTATCTTGTGTTTCTTTCCAAACCAATAGATTATATGGAAATATTACATCTTTGTAACAGGTACATAGTCATCTATTGGAAGTATATACTGTAAATGGCTATCCCATATTGTGTCCCCCAGCAAGCAGAAGTTTACCTAGGAATGCCTTCTTGCTGCATCATCTCATGGAAAAAGAAAGAAGGGCAAGATAGAAGTAAAATGAGATCAAATTCCATCTTTTATAATAAACCCACACCTGTGATAATGGCTTTAATTCATTTATTCTGCCCTTGTGATCTAATTACCTCTCATTAGCTCCTATCTCCCAATGCTGCTGCATGGAGAATTGTTTCCAACGTGTGCTTTTTGGGAGACACATTCAAACCTTAGCAGACTGAAACTACTTTCTACCATTTCCCTGACAGTACTATTTTTCATTTATATTTTGGTTAGGGGAGGGGGCAGTTTCACAGACTTCCAGTTGGTCTTCTCCATTATGTTAGGAGTTACTTCATAGGTCAATGGCCCAGTGAGGGGTTTGTGCCAACGGTACTACAGTGCATCTATTCTGACTACATTTGGGGCTGGAGAATGACCAACATGTGGGTCTGCAGACTAGTGGATCCACTGTAACCTTAACCATGTGCCTTAGTCCTTTTAGGTTGCTATCACAAAATACCATACAATGGGTAGCTTATAAATGATGAACATTGATTTCTCACAGTTTGAGAGGCTCGGAAGTTCAAGATCAAGGCATCAACATATTTGGTGTCTGATGAGGGTCTGCTCCCTGTAGACCACACATGGTTGAAGAGGTAAGGGCAGTTCCCTCCGGTCTCTTCTATAAGGGTACTTATAGAAGGTCTCTGTTCTGCTGATCTGACCACCTCTCAGAGGCCTCACCTCTTGATCCTATCACAGTAGAGACTGGGTTTCAGCATAGGAATTGGGAGTGGAGCACAAACATTCAGACCTTGGTTTTATATACTGCCCCCATATGTACGTATTCTAACAGAGGGACCATGATGATTCTTTTGGTCTCTAAGTATCAACGTCAATTCAGATTCTATTCCTTGAAATGTTTAGGTATTCTAATGTTCCAAGTACACAGTTATCTGAGTAAATGGCTTTAGGTCCAAAGGTTATGAAATAATCTTTGGGGAAGTACTGAGGAAATTGATACTATGTACATTCATCATGGTATTTCAAGTTCCCTCTTCATGGGGATCTTTCTTTGAGTTCATGGTTTTAGGTCTAAAAACAGATTCATGTTTGGAAACTTGTCAAGGAATCATTATTTTAATTGAGGAGACTGCTTCAGTCTCCTGGTTATAAATCCTGGAATTCATCTAATGGTACAAAATGAGTAGTATCCTCATTAACTGCCTATTTATTTTTCCCTCAGGATCATCATATTAATTATCTTCATGATATTCTCTGTGGGTCCCTTTCCCCTCACTGCACATGAACCTTATAATAATTGTCCAACTTGACTTCTGACAGTTAATAACTACTACCTGGCCTTGATCACTTTAGGATCCTGTTATCTCTATTGCTGTCAGTGAAACTCATTCTTCCGTGGGTTCTTTTACCATCAGTTCTGGCCTACAGGGAGTCACTATTCAACATCTTAGAGATACTGGTTCTCCAACAACAGCACATTTTTTCTTTTTCTTTTTTTACCATGGTGCTGGGAATTGAACTCAAGGCCTCATGCATGTTAGGCAAATGCTCTACCACTGCGCTATGTCCCCAGCCCAGCACAACAGTGCATTTCTAATGGCCTTGAAATACGGTGTATCTCATGGCCTTATGTAAACTAATCATTTGGTGGGTTTTCCATTTTGATGTAATATATGTTCTTCAGTGTAATCAACTTTCTGATTCTTTAAATTTATTCTTCTACTCTCTGCCACAGCAATAGTAGTGGCATTTGAGTGAGGCATTTGAACCTCACTTGATATGGGTCATCACTTTTTTCATGCTTCTGGAACCCCAAAACACTTACTATTGGGGGTCTTGATATGGTTTTAGATCTTTAGTGCTGGGAGGGTGTTTCCAAATGTATTTTTACCTTATCCAATCTCATGTTCCTTTCATTATCATTAAACACCCTCAAAATTTAATCCTAAACATTTTTTTCCCAGTTTGTGCTGGCTGGGTATTGAAGATCCTTTGGGATATAGGTCCTTTCCTGAATGACCATATCCAGCATGTATTGAGACTTAACACTAGTTAAGGCCTACAGGACAGAGAGAACCTGAGGGAAAATCTTGAGGGCAAAGGGAAGACACTCATTATTTTGATGAGGAGACATGTCTGAATCATCTCTGAGCAATGGGGAGACCATTTCTGGAAATGTCCTCCTCTGATGTGTCAAGCCCCATTCTTTCCCAACTAAGGCCCTGATCTTAGCTTAATGTACCTGTCTTGACTAGAGTTTAGCTACTCCAACTGAATTCATTCTTTGGCTTATTCTGGACTCCTACATTAGGAGATTTTTTTTTTTCTTTTTTGTGTTCTTTTTTTTAGCTTTCAGTTGTAGATTAATCACTCTCAGCTTTCCATTATCTTTTTTCCAGTCCATTCATCTGGCTAAACAATAATCTTAGTCACTATGAGCTATCTAACAAAATGCCATAGATTGCTTAACCAAGATAAATTTATTTTTTCACAGTTTCAGAGGCTGAGAAGTGCAAAATCAGGGTGCTGGTTCATTTTTCCTGGTAAAGGCTTTTTTCCTGGCTTGCAGATGACCATCTTCTTGCTTTGTTCTCACACATCCGTTCCTCAGGTGTGCATACAAAGACAGAGCTCTCTTTCTATAAGGCCATGAATCCCATTATATTAGGGCTTACTGCTACAATCTAATTTAACCTTAATTACCTCCTAAAAGCCCTATATCCCAGTACAATCACATTTTTAGTTCAGAGAAATACCCAATTCCATTGTCATTATAGTTGCCATTTTCCCCATACCAGTACATATATACCCTTCCACTGGTGTACCAACTCCATTAAACACACATAAAAATTTTAACATCAGGACTGTAATGTTGTGATAGGGCCATCAATGTCAGGTGGGCATCTAATGGTCATAGCCCCCAATCCCATCTTATTGCTTGCTCCTTCAGACCTTATTCTTGCCCTCAACAGTCATAGGTTGTGTTTCCTGGGAAGCTGACTACAAGACATGTACAGGTAGGATATTTAGAGAGTGCCCTTGGGATGAAACATTTGTAGAAGAGTGGGAAAGAAAGCAGGATTGGGGAGAGAGAGAGAGAGAGAGATATTATGTAGGTCCCCTGGGAGTTTTGGAGATTCAAATTGACCAATATAGGTGTCCCAAGTTGAGCTAAGATGGCCAGTCTCTTATATGCCCACTTTGATCAGCAATTGTTATATGGACCAGGCTGAGACAGGACCTCACCTTAGGCAAAGTGACAGTCTGCAAACAAATGCAGCAATCCTGAAGGCACTAAAGACTCAGTCGATGGCAAGCTCAATAGCTGGGACAAATCCTTACTTGAAGAGGGATTGTGATAGCATATCACAATGTTCATGAAACATTTAAATCTCTTGTTGCTTGTGTTTTCATAGCAGGGAGAAAATTTCTACTCCCATGAGCAAAAAAAATATGGTAAGAGCTCAGTCTTTTACTCTCTAGGGAAGTAGGAATAATTTCTGTAATAGATGAGATCAGGAGAAGGAACCAAATTTGAAAGGCTAAGCCCATTCTGGGCTTTTTGTTCCTATCTCACCTTTCCTCCCTACCCACCCCTTCTTTCTTCTTTCTTTTCGTGTCTGTAGGATTTAACAAATTTTCTGTTCCTCCATGTTATAAGTTTTATGGGGTAGACCCAAAATCTATGAGGTTGTCCAGTCCTGTTTTTGACTAGGTTATATATTTGGTTGTGGGTAACAAGTACATTCGCTAAACCTAACCTTTTTCTTTAATTGGCTTTATGCAATGTAATTTTTATCAATTTTATTTATTGTGAAGATTTCAAACATGATCAAAAGGAGAGAGAATAAATCAATGAATGCCACTTATATTTAATACCCAATTAAGTACATATCAGGATTTTTTTTCTTTTTCATATTTTTTTTTAGTTGCAGTTGGACACAAATATCTTTATTTATTTTTATGTGGTGCTGAGGATAGAACCCAGTGCCTCACGCATGCAAGGCAAGCACTCTACCACTGAGCTACAATCCCAGCCCGTAAATACCAGGATTTTTTATACAAGCCAATATTTTGATTTCCTGGGACTGGGGTGTGGAGTCCACTGTAGAGCGCTTGCCTATCATGCCTGAGGCACTGGGTTCGATTCTCAGCACCACATATAAATAAATAAAATAAAGGTCCATTGACAAATTAAAAAAACATAAAAAAAAATTTTGATTTCTTCCTGTCAAATTCTTAAATCTTATTTTTCGTTTGTTTCCGTACTTGGGAACAGAGGTAAATTATATTATCTTAAACACAAACAAAACCAAAATAACCCTGAGAAAGTTCACATGAAATCTGGATTTGTGACAGCTCTTGGAGTGATTAAAAAAAAAAAAAAAAGATCTTGCAACACTGGCCAGGGTAGCTACTATCAGCTGGCTCTGAGAAGCAGCTTCTGGCTTTAGACTAGGTGTGAGCGCTCCTCTTTGTCACAGTGTCCATCCCTCCCAGTGTGGAGGCCTAGTGCCAGTTCACCATTTATCATAGCTTAAATTGTTGCTTTTATTGTGTTTGGTCCCTCTTCCCACTTTTTCATATTACCTCTCTGGCTTCTGAAGCTCTTAGCTCTATAGACAGCTATTTTAGTTTACCTCAAGACGTGTCTAAATATTCACAGTAGTTTTACTGCAAGACAAAACCGGAAGACAAATGTCCATCAGCAGGTACGCTGACAAACTGTAGTACAGTCATACAAAGGAGTACTACAGCGGTACTGAAAAGGGATGAACATTTAAGACAACACTGATAACATTCAAAATAATTATATTGAGTGGTGAAACAATACAAAAAAGCAAAAGCAAACCAAACCTAGTACATGATGTACTTACTATTCCATTTCTATAAAATTCTAGGAAATTCAATTAACCTATAGTAACAGAAAGCATACTAGTGGGCAGACAGCAGATGAATGGTTGCCTGTGAATGGGATGAATAAAAGGAGAGAAATGGTTTACAAAGGCCAATGAGGCAACTTTTAGAGATAGCTATATTCATCGTCTTGATTGTGGTAATGGTTTAATGGGTATACATACGTGTTACAGCTCATCAAATTATAAACTTTAAATATATGTTATTATGTTAATCTTATACCAATAAAACTATACCAAAAACAACAAAATAACAAATGTCTGCCATAAATGGCAGTAGCTACTTAATATACATCTACCCAAGTGTCATTGATAGAAGGTATATTAAATTTTTATTCATTGATTGTTTACATTGATTTAGAAGGAAAGGCCTGCAATTCTGATCCTAACAACTTGTTATTATATTTTATTTCCTAAGAACAATAAGATTAAAGAGAAAGGCTAAAAGCTTTTAGAAACAGATAATGGTGGCTGCCTCTGGGGAGAATTAAGAACTAGAGTAAAGGGACAGGCAAGTGTTTTAGTCAGTTTTTTTTTTTTCCCCCCCGCTGTGACTAAAAGACCTGACAAAAACAATTAGAAGACGAAAAGTTTATTTGGGGCTCACAGTTTCAGATCTCAGTCCATAGATGGTTGATTCCATTCCTCAGGATAAAGGTTCTCCTAATCCAATCATTTCACCTCTAAGCCTTCTTTTTTTTTTAAATATTTATTTATTTATTTTTTAGTTTTAGGTGGACAGAATATCTTTGTTTTTATGTGGTGCTGAGGATCAAACCCAGTGCCTCACGCATGCTAGGCGAGCACGCTACCACTGCGCCACAATCCCAACCCCCACCTCTAAGCCTTCTTACACTGTCACACACATGAGCTTTTGGGGGACACTTAACATCTAAACCATAACAGCAGTAACTTTTTATTGTTTCAATAGGTCATTCATATGCATGTGATACTTATAATAAAAATTCTTTTTATAAAATAAATCTGGTTATAAAATGCATGCAATAAAATATTATAGGAAATCATTTGACTATGTTTCCATAAAATATTTTAACACAGAGATGATTTACATCAGTGGGAAGGGTAAACATCTGGTAATGATGAGGAATTAAGAAACTAATCATCTATTAAATCCAGGAGAACAGGTGGAATATTCCTGCTGCCAGGCTCAGAGAGGATTGTTGGAATGCTTTCGTTGCAATTGTTCATTCTCTCATTTATCATATGGTACACAGTAACAGATTTATTTTATTTTTATTAACACTTTTTAATCCAGGGCTCCATAGAGTACTTGCCTATTATGTATAAGTACCTGAGTTCCATTCCTAGCACTGCAAACAAAAACTCAATCCACACTTCCATTTAGTTTCACTGTGTACTAGACAATACCTTGGGACTTCTGAGGGAAAGTAGATTTAAACTCACTTATACTGACCAACTAAAATTGATGTTTTTTTTTTTTTTTTTTTGGTACTGGAGATTGAACTCAGGAGCACTCAACCACTGAGCCACCTCCCAGCCCTATTTTGTGATTTTATGTAGAGACAGGGTCTCACTGAGTTGCTTAGCACCTCACCATTGCTGAGGCTGGCTTTGAACTCGCGATTCTCCTGTCTCAGCCTCCCTAAGTGCTGGGATTATAGGCTTGCGCCACCACTCCTGGCTTGATGTTTCTTTTCTTTCTTTTTTTTTCTGTGATACTGGGGATTGAACCCAGGAGCAATCTACCTCTGAGCTACATCCCCAGCTATTTTTAACTTTTATTTTGTGACAGGGCCTCCCTAAGCTGTTAGCTATATTGGTTTTTCTGTCTATACAGAAATGTTTTAGACATTAATTTTATCAAGGATGGTTCCAAAAAGTGGGCCAGGCCTTTTGAAATGAGGTAGAAATTCCAAGGACACCAAGAAACTTGGACTAAGCCCATGGTCGTTCTACTGATACTTTCATCTCTACCTTAAATAATATGTAAAAACCCTTAGTTCCTACTTACATTAATTCCAGTCCTCTGCCTGTGAGATCTCCTTCCTTTTCTTTTTAATATCTGAGTAGTTCTGGTCCTCTACATTTTTAGGGATAAAACTTTGCCTGCAAACATGTTATTGATTCTAAAAGGAAAGGTAATTTAGATACCTCTATTATCAACATTGGGGTAGAATTGATTTGTCATTTTTAGAAGGAATTATGTTTTGAATATTTTTTTTAAAAAAGGAAAATTTTCATGATTTAACCCAATTAAAAACTGGTAGTAGGTCACCATGGCATATTACTGCCACCAATTGGCAGCACATCTTAATTGCAAGAGTAGAAAAAGAAAAATAATTTCTGAGTTTTGCAATATAAGCAACAGCAAATGTCCTGTAACCAAGTGATAAAATATTAAGTAAGAATACTTCATTTGGGAAACAAAAATGAGGCAGTTGTCATGATGATTCCCCAAATACAGGGTTTGTGTAAGTGATAAAAGTGAAGGGGTGAGAAAGCATGATCAGATGACTGGAGACCTCTCTTTGGTCTAAATATTCAGTAGCTGAACCCGGAACTATATCTGCAAAAGAGTCATGGAAAGGAAGAATAATTCGTAAAAATGTTACTTTAAAACGCCTTTCCATGAAGAGAACAGCATCATTATCATCATCAAAAGTTGATTGAATATCTTTAATTTTAAACAGAATGGTAATGTCAATGGAACAACTGAATTGTTTTGTGAGCTAAAATTATCTAGAGGAAAAAGGCAAAATTTCAGCCAAAACTTCAAGGAATCATGTTCTCTATAGAGTCACAAACTAATTATTTGTGTTATAAAGCAAAGTTCTACATGTTATTGTTTCATTAGATTGAATACATTGCTAGGCACATTATGAGTTGGTATATATGCAAAGAAAACATCAAAGGCAATTCAAAACAATAGTATATAAAAACTCTTTTAAAAATAAGCCATAGAGGGGCTGAGGTTGTAGCTCAGTGGTAGTGCGCTTGCCTAGCATGTGTGAGGCACTGGGTTCGCTTCTCAGCACCGCATACCAATAAATACAATAAAGGTCCATCAACAACTGAAAAAATATTAAAAAAAAAATAAACCATAGAAACTCCTCTTCAGGGCTCGGATTGTAGCTCAGTGGTAGAGCACTTGCCTTGCATGTGTGAGGCCCTGGGTTCGATCCTCAGCACCACATACAAGCAATACAATAAAGACATGTGTCCATCTACAACTAAAAAAAAATTAAAAAAAAAGAAACCCCTCTTCAGTGTCTACCAATTTCATAGAATGGAATGCATTTTTCTGTTTATAATATTAAATGTCAACTTTGGATGAGGTAGGCCAAGAGACTAAGTTGAAATAAAGATCTAATGGGCATGTATCTGAAAAGGCATATCCTTCTTTTTGATATTTCAAGTATATCTATGACTTGTTAATGAAAAAAGCAGTGTTTGAAAATCTTTGCCAAGGGATTTGGAATCTTAAGAATTTCTTAAAATCAAAGGCTTCTGGGAAATATGTAATTCTGCAACAAATTTATCATGTTATGGAATCTCTATTACTTCACCAAATAGCTAAAGGATGAATGAATCTGCCTTTTGCTTACATTTATGATTGCTAAGGCCAAATCAGCTAGTATGAAGAATTTGTGACAGAACAAGATAAACCAGAAAAAGATCAAGGCATTCTTTGAATGTCACGAAGTATTTTAGACGATATTTTATAATCCATAGCAACTACAGAGACCTTTTGTGTAGGTATACAAAATCGCATTTTTTTTTTTTTAAAGGGAGGAAAATGAAGGATCTGAACTGTTCAGGTGGCTATTACAATAGTGGTGTAAGGCAGTGGAAGGAGACGGGGAGGCTTTGATGAAGATAGCTGCAGATAAAAAAGCAAGTGCTTTGAATTAGGATATGATGGGGCTCAGGCTTTTTCAAAAGAGTCAACTCTGGACTTACAATTTAGAGCCTGGAACCACCTAATTATTTACAAACACCAGTTCAATTTGTAAGTGTGAGGGCAAAATAAATAAAGTGTTAGGTTTCTACATACTCAGAAAGCTGACTATTTATGCTCTTGAATAAGGTTTTTTAAGTACTAGGCTTGGGATATATCCTGGTGGTTCTGCATATGCCTCAAGAGGCCCTGCTTGGTTCAATCTTTAACATGAGATGAGAGGTAAAAGGCTGAGGGGGAAGACAGAAGCTAAAAAATTATTAGCAAAATAATATCAATGTAATAATACAGATGGATGTTTTTGATGGTGGTGGCAGCTGGGGATTGAACTCAGGGCCTCACCCATGCTAGGCAAGCACTCTACCACTGAGCTATACCCTTAGCCTTTTCATTTTTAATTTTTGGACAGGGTCTCCCTAAATTGCCCAGATTGGCCTTGAATTTGTGATTCTCCTGCCTCAGCTTCTGGAGTGGCGTGTGCCACTGTGCCAGGCAAGAATTTTAAATGCTCAGTTTTGCACTGGAGCTTCATGGAAAGTACGTGTGAGGAAAAAGTAGGGAACAAAGATTAATTCTTGGGAGACTTTCTAAGAGAAAGAATGTAATAGAGAACAGAGAGCTAGGGGTTGAACTCAGGATGGAAGAATGAAGTAGAGTTAGAAAAGGAATCAGAGACTAGTAAATCAGGTGGGTATAGATCCAGGGAAGTAACTTAGGAAGTGTAAAGGTTTCAAGGAAGGGATGGGGATTGATGAAAGTTGTGACTGCTTCTATTGAGGAGTGTTAACTGTGAAGGAATGTTGATAGTAACTGAAGGGAATTGACAACACTGATTTTTTTTTTTAAGACAATGGAAACTTGAAAAACAGAAGCCAGAGAATACCACACTGAAGATGTAACACCATAGGAAAGTAGTGATGGAACAAGGAACTGGGAAGGCGTAACATAATTTAGGCAATATTGGCTTTGGAGAAAGGGGAAGGGAGAATACTTTAATTTGGTAAGAATTTTTGAGATCCTGGTCAGGATCATGGCTACAGATATCTGAAGATCGAAGGAAGGTCAACCCATTATTAGAATCGCAAAGCTTTGAGCCCAGGAAAATAGACGAAGTCATCCATTAGCCTGGCTTGGGACTGGCACTTTTAACAAGGAAAGCTAGAAACAGGCTTTGCAGAGTAACAACAGGAAGTCAGAGACTACTAAATATCTATCTATAAATAGTAATATCTAAAAATGTGTGCAAGTCCAGTCACAAATTCATACCCGACTTCCTTCAGTGAGAAGCCAACACACATCTTCCAACTAACAAAAACCAGGAACGGGGATGACTTTAACTAGAGATTAGCCCTCAAGAATATAATGGAATCGAGAGAGTGTAAGGTAATACAGGAAATAGAGCAGACAATTCTGATGCAGAATTGTCACAAATGGGGCTGATGACCCTGGGAGAATAAGGATTCACTTTTGTAGTAAAAAGTTGAAAGCAGGTGAAAGGTAGAAGCCATGGTCAAAGAGAGGCAGGTGGAGAGCAAGGGAAGCCTTGAGGTCCAACAAAACAGCTGGGTCAAGATGTCATGATAGTGACTATGTCCCTTTCGGCACTGGTGGGCTAGGATTCTCACATCCATTTCAGAACCACTGACAACACTACTAGGTTGCACTAGGAGAAACCGAATTCCAAAGCCGAGTCTCTATTTTCCCAATCTAGCCGCACTCCTTGCTCACTAACTAGCCAATGCTGCCGCCTTATGCAAAGCCGGCACCACGGAGAGACTGCTTCACAGAGGCAGGACGACGCCAATCGGCCTGGAGCGGGCAGTGTTCCGTCTACAGCAGCAGCGAGGGAAGTCCCAAACAGTTCTGGGAACCTTCTCCCTCTGGCTCGGGCAAAGCACCTCCCCAGCAATAAATCGCTAATACAATGCTTAGCTCGGAGTTCTCCCTAAGCTCGGGAAAGGCGGGAGCAGGGCTCCGAGCGACCGCTCCCTCCCGTTTCCGCAGCGCGCGGGGAGGGAGACGAGAGTGCAGGGAGGGAAGTGCTGGCCTCCGACCTGGGGAGGGGCCTGGGTGAAGAACCCGGGGCGGGTTCCTTCCCAGGTCTCCGAGAAGCTCTAAAAATGGCGGGCGGCATTCTACGAGCGGGACGCGCAGGCGCCACAGTGGCCGTCCTTCTGCCCGCCTCGGGCAGCCCACGAACGGTCCACAGCGGCCTCATCCAGAGCTATCCTCCGCTTGCAATTGGCGGAGCTGGGCAAGCGCTCCATGCGGGGGCGGACCCGCCACGCAGCGGCCACGTTTCCCGCCCCGCTGGTGCGCGTGCGCGCAATCCCCTCAGGAAAGCGTTTGCGCGCGCCCCCGCCGCGGCCCCCAGCTCGCGCCTCAGCTCCCTCCCCTTTCCGGGCAGGCCCGTCCCGTCAGCAAGGCAGTGAGCACCGCGGCCAGCAGAGGGCGGTCCGGACCCAAGTCTGCAGCGGCGCCATTGGCGTGTGGAAAATGCCACCAGATGGCGGGTTAGGATTGCAGCTCCGTTGAAGGCGCGGCCCCCGCTCCCGAACCCCCGGCGACCACCCCGTAACAACCCCCCCACATCGGGAATAACACACCGGAGACTTTTGGGGGGAAACTGGGTCGACGGCCGGCAGCGCCCGGATGGGCAGCTGAGGTGAGTGCGGGCGGCGGCGACGGCGGCGGGGGGCGGGAAAGAGGGGGAATGCGGCGGCAGCGGCGCGGGGGCTGGAAGCGCCGATCCAAGATGGAGGCCGGGCGAGAGCTAGAGAGCGCGAGCGGGGAGCGGGCGGGCCGGGCGCGGGCCCCGCGCGGGGGAGGGAGGCCGCGCGGGCCTGTGCGGGGCGCGGCGGTCGCGGGCCGTCCGAGCTCCGGGGGAGGCGGCTGTGGGCGCGGCGGGCACCCCAGCGCTCTCGTCTCTGCCCACCACTCCCGCTGGCCCCGAAAATTGTGCCCCCGCCCGCCTGGGCACTACGGCGACAGGCGCGGAAGCCTTTGTGGCGCGCTCGGGCCCGCCGCCAAGCCCGCCCTCCGCCCCCCCGCCCGGGCTCTCGGGACTCGCCCGCGCCCGGCGGGGCCGGGCCGAGGCGGGCTGGCGCGAATGTCTTCCGCCGCCCGCCGCCCTGCGTTTCTGCGGTGTTTTAGCGGCGGCGGCGTCACATGACAACGAGCTCGCCTCCGCGGAGGGGCCTGGGGGTCGCTCGGCGTGGCGGCTGGCCCAGGCTTCTTGTTGGCGGGGTGGGGCAAGGGCTGTTGACTGGGGGCGATCGGGCGTCGAGGCCGGGCTTTCCCGCTATCTGCCTTTCCCGCCCCCGACGGGGGCCTCCAGGCGAAACGTGTTCAGGCCCGAGCACTGCCCCGCTAGTTTGCCAATCCCCCGGGAGACGAGGCCAATAAAAGTTGTTTTCCCTCCTTTCTCGGGGTGGGGGCGGGGAAACTGGTGAAGAGCTGGGAAACTGGAGAGCCTGGAGTTGGACCTGAGCCCCACTTGCAGGGTCCGAACTGGGTGCTGCTTGTGTGCTGTAGGGACCAAGAAATTTTCATATTTTTAGGATTGTCACGTCACCCATCTACCCACATTTGAAATGTTATCGATTCTCTTCACATTGCATGCAGTCGTGCCCCAGGCATATAAGTCATGGGATGGTTTTGGAAGCTTGTAGACGCAAAACAGTGCTGTTTGTGATAGCTAATTATCTGCTGTTAAAGTTGGTGTCAAGAGGGTGGATGTAGTTTGTTCTTTCTCGGGATTGTGACTAGAAACGACTTTGTTTTGCAGCTTAGAAAAAATAGCGTTTGTGAAAGTACTTCAGTTGGCATAAAGTTGTGTCATTTGTAACTTATGTGGAATTTGAATGTGACTCCCTACCTTTAGTTTTCTGTATTTTAAGAAAATTGCAAACTAATGGTGAAGCATTTATTAAAATGTACACAACAGGGGCTGGGGCTGTGGCTCAGCGGTAGAGCGCTTGCCTCGCATGCGTGAGGCCCTGGGTTCGATCCTCAGCACCACATACAAAGCAATAAAATAAAGACATTGTGTCCATCCACAACTAAAAAAATATTTAAAAAAATAAATAAATAAATAAAATAAAATGTACACAACAGTGAAGAATAAGCATGACTCGTTTCTTGTATAATGCGTGGTAACACGTTTTCTATTTTGTGTGAATTCAGACAAAGTAATATTGACCGAAGAGGGAAATATTAAAATAGCCAGAAATGTTATTTCCTTGCTTTTAATTGTTGAGAATGTATCACAAATTACCCAAAGTTGTAGGAAATGTACAGATGTTTTGCTAATTTTTTTTCTTTACTTCCTAAAAATGTACTTTGAGTAAACCGAATTTATTGAGACAAGTGGTCTACCAGTAGTCACTTTTACAAGCAAACTACTTTTTAGTAGAATACTTTCTGTATCCACTTTAGTTTTAACATTCTGAAAAGGCTAGAGGGGATTAAATAGATGTGAAATACGGGAAATTGTTTCTAGGATTACTCTGTGAAGAGAGCAGTAAGATTACTGTTGATTTGGATGGCTCTTGTACAACCTTGAGGGAACTGTAGCTTATGGGAGAGGGAACAAAGTTACTTGGATCACCCCCATGGTTTGTAGTCTTTGGAATTTCACTTTTTGAGCCTTACTTTAATCATCTCTAAAATGGGGTAATATAGTGGATGTGTGAAAATACCTTTTTAAAGTGTTAGAACTTATACAAACTTATATAGTTGTATTTTTTCCTTGATTGTCGACCTTTGTAACTTCATAACCTCAGTGCTGTATGAGGAGGTATAATACACTCTGGGGAAAGATAGGTGCCTTTCCCTTTTTATTTGTCCCATGTCCTTACTGAGAATGTGTATTAGTTTTATCTTGATGCATAAGATAACACAAACTTAGTGGCTTTATACCTATTTATTTCAGTTTCTATGGGTCAGAATTTTGGGTGTGATGTAGCAGGGCTCCCTTCATCTCAGGGTGAAGTCAAGGTATCATGTGTAGCTGTAATTCTCATTTGTGGCTCAGGGAACTACTTGTTGGCAGAACCATTATCTGTGTGACTCTATGAAGCTGCCATCTTCCTCCTAGCTGGTGCTAGGGACTGCTCTCATTTCTTTGTGGCCATACAGGCAGCAGTTTACAGAACGGTTGTTTGCTTTTATCCGTGGCAATCATAATCAGGAACCATTCTCTGTGACTCTTGTCTCTGACCTCTAGAGTCCCCTTTAAGACTGTATTTAAAAGTAACCTGATTTGGGCTGGGGTTGTGGCTCAGTGGTAGAGCTCTTGTCTCGCATGTGTGAAGCACTAGGTTTGATCCTCAGCACCACATAAAATAAATAAATAAAGGTATTGTGTCCATCTACAACTAAAAAAATAGTAAAAAAAAAAAAAAAAAAAAGTAACCTGATTAGGTCAGGTTTACCCAGATAATCTTTTTTGCCAAATTCAACTGATCAGTGATCTTAATTATGTAGGCAGAAATCTTTTTTGCCTTATAACAGTCATCTATTTCATTATATCTACAGATCTCTCCCACATTTAAGGAAAGGGGATTATATAAGTGTGTGGGTCATTAAACAGTCTAAGAATCTTGCTTATTATGGAGAATGAAATTATCTTCAAGTTTGCCTCTTTAGAATCTGGACATACAAGGACAGGACATAGGCAGAGCAATAGCCCCCTACTTGATCTTCCTTAATTTATTTACTCATAATTATTTTGTCTTTTCTTCACTTTTTCTTTTCTTAATTTCCTGGTACCTCAGCTTAAGTGCCTCCTTCTGTAAAAAGCATTTGATTGCATTGAGAGGAAATTATAAACAGAAAGTAAGATTAAGAAATTTAAGAAGAAGGAAGACAGTGGGAGAAAGTTGTAAATCTTGCTGTTCCTAGGTACTTGTTTTACCCCTTTAATATGTGATACTGAATCTTAGAAAAGTTAAGGAATTTTAATGCTTTGGATCACATGTTAAGTGACAGGTAGATTCACATACTCATTGCATCAGACAGTTGTGTGATTGGTACAGAAGCTTGGAGAATTCTAAGGAATAATTACTTGAAAGTATCAGAGGTAGCAGAAGTTTGGTTATGATATGTGCTTTGACAGTCCAAGGAAAATCATTTTCAGGAAGAGGCAGATATAGGGGGCTGGGGATCTGGCTTAGCGGTAGGCCCTTGCCTAGCATATGCAAGGCTCTGAGTTTGATCCCCAGCAGCAGCAACACACACACACAGGCAAGTAGGATAGTTTTAGCTAAGGATATCAAGCTTTAAAGAATATAAACAGGAGTTACAAATTGTTAGGGCCATGGTTGGTGGTGTACCTCAGAGGGCCTGGTTTTTATTCTCAGCACCACCAAAAACTTTTTTGGGGGGTTGTTAGAGAGATAACTGCTTAATTTAAACAGAGATAATATAGTAGAGGTTTGGTAAATTTTTTTGTTGACTGAAGGAAAATAGGATTCTTTGGAATTGCAATGATTCTTGCTACTTTGGTTCTCTGTGGAGAAAAAAAGTAGGAAGCAGAGACCTAAAAAAGGTACTCTTGTATAAGCCATAGAATGATATGATTCTTGAGGTAGGAATTAAGAGTTGTGTCTCCAGAGAAGGAGGGGCTGGTTTTCTGTCATTTTGCTAGTTAAGCGGACAGGATCCCAGCTTCCTACCTTAGTGCTGAGAGAAACCTTTATTGAAAAATACGTGATTCTTTTAAAATGAGCTTTAAGTAGGTCATAGTTAGATCAGTTGGTTTTATGGAACCTTCTCCATATAAGACATTCCTTTCCTCATATTTTTTCTCTTTTTCTGAATCTCTTACCAAACACTATTTGAAGAACACCTCAAGTTCTGCCTTTTTTTTTTAATATATTTTTTTAGTTGTAGATGGACACAATATCTTTATTTTTATTTATTTTATGTGGTGCTGAGGATCGAACCCAGTGCCTCACGCATGTGAGGCAAGCGCTCTACCACTGAGCCACAATCCCAGCCCCTCAAGTTCTGCCTTTTATAATCCTTTGTGCTGTGAGCTTAAATGATACACCAATGAGTTGCCCAAACGTTCTATGGAATTTTGCTGTAATTAAACCAATAGCAGTGTCTTTTTTTAACTTGCTAGAAGCTAATAGTTGCAAAAACATTTTGCATTGTGACTTCCTACAAACACATAAAATGAAAATAAAGTTTCATGAAACAATTTTTAACCTTTGTTCAGAGCTCTCTAATTGTTTTTTTTTTTTAATTAAGATGGTGATTGCAACTCAACTAAGTGATCCAACACACAGCAGCTCATAGTTAGAAAAGTGTTGATTTGTAGTCTCACTAGTAATCAGGCAAGTGCAAAGTAGAACTGTGGAAAGGAATCATTTCACTTTGATTAGATTGACAAACATTAAAAAGTCTGATAATATCAAGTGTTGTCTAGAATGTGGAGAAATTACACTACCACTTTTGGAAAGAGTGTAAATAGATAGGTCATTTTATGAAAGACTGAGTTTTTTCATTTTTAATAAAGTTGAAGATACATGTACTTTAAACCTAGCACTTCCTTTATATTCCTGATGATGGAAAGTCCTGATGATGATAATGTGAAAAAAAAAAAGTTCACAGTAGCCTTATTTGCAGTAGCTGAAGTTTAGAAATAAATTCGGTGTTCTTTCATGGATAAACAAATGGTGCTTTTCAAAAGTTAATCTTGGTTCCTAGGATAATCCAATTTAACATATTCTCCTTTTGTTTTTACTAATATTCTGCTAGAAGGCCTCCTACATTTTTTCATATTGCTTTGTAGTTTTGTCTGTCAGGTTCTGGTATTAGGATTTTGATGGCCTCATAAAAAGGGTTAGGAAGTGACCATTATTTACCGGAAGAGTTTGTATAATGTTGGTCTTAATTCTTCATTGAATGTTAGAATTTACCAATGATAACCTATGGACCAGAATTTTCTTTGTGGGAAGGGTTAACACATTCAAATTCAGTTTTAGGGCTATTCAAATTTTTGGTTTCATCTTGTGTCAGCTTTTTGTCATGCATTTTATTTTTTAAATTGTACATTTTATCTGATTTGTTGTCAAAGATGTTTATAGGTTTCCCTTGTTATCCTTCTGTAGGATCTGTAGGGTTGCTCTTTAATTTCTGATGTGTGTGGGTGGGTGGGTGGGGATCCTGGGGATTGAACCCAAGATCGCTTGATCGTTGAGCCACACCTCAGCCCTTTTTATATTTAGAGACAGGGACTTGCTAAGTTACTGAGGCTGGCTTTGAACTTGCAATCCTCCTGCCTCAGCCTCCCAAGCCACTGCAATTGCAAGCATGTGCCACTGAGCTTGGCTTATGTCTTCTTTTTGACCAGTGTAGTGATTTAATTTCGTTATCTATTCAGATCAACTTTGCTGATTTTCTCTATTGTCTATTTCATTGGTTTCTGCTCTTTGGATTTTCTTTCCCCACTTCATAAGTTAAGCCTTAGGTCATAGATTTTAGATATTTCTCTTTTTCTAATAAAAACATTTAAAGCTATTGATTTTCCTCTAAGCACTGCTGTATTCCACAAATTTAACATCTTTTTATTATTCAGATTTAAATAGTTTCTAATTTACTTTGCAATTGCTTTATGGATTACTTAAAAGTATGTTGTGTAATTATTACTTGGGATTGTTTTTACTGGTGCATTTCAGTTTTACAGCATGGGGAGTTTCATTGTGGCATATTCACACATACATAGTAACACAATTTGATGGATTTCACTCCCCAATAACTTTACCCTGCTACCCCCCATCCTAATGGTCACCCTTCTTACTTTTTATGGCATTCTTTTATTTCCTTGTTTTTTTCCTCTGCTTCCACATGTGAGGGAAAACGTATAATACTTTTCTCTATGAGTCTGACTTATTTTGCTTAAAATTATAGTGTCCAGTTCATCTATTTCCTTGCAAATGATATGATTTTGTTCTTTCTGGCTAAATAAAAGTTCTTTGTGTATATATATCACATTTTGTTTGTTCATTCATCTGTTGATGGACACCTAGGCTGATTCCATAACTTGGCTATTGTGAATTGTATCTTTACACTGACTTTAGTTCTTTTGGATAAATACCAAGTAGTGTATAGCTGGATTATATTTTTAGCTTTTTAAGGAACTTCATACTGATTTCCATAGTGGTTGTACTGATTTACATTCCCACAGCAGTGTATGAAAGTTCCTTTTTATTTGGGATTGTTTTAGGTATCTTATTGATTTCTAACTTAATTTCACTTTGAGGCCACTTTGCATGGTTTTAATTCTTTTGAATATATTAAACCTTGTTTTATGGGCCGGCATGTGGTCTGTCTTAGTTAATGTGTGGAAAGAAAATGTATGCGGGGCTGAGGCTATGGCTCAGCGGTTGAGCGCTTGCCTCGCATATGTGAAGCACTGGGTTCGATCCTCAGCACCACATAAAATAAATAAAGATATTAAAAATAAAGAAAGAAAATGTATGCTGCAGCTGGTGGGTGCAGTACTTTGTAAATTATCAGTTAGATTATGATGTTTTGATAATGTTTTTCAAATCATCTATGTCTTTACTGATTCTTTTTTAGGGGAGAGGTCTTGTTTTTTTGCCGGGGGGCTACTGGGGTTTGAACTCAGGAGCACTCGACCACTGAGCCACATCCCCAGCCCTATTTTGTATTTTATGTAGAGACAGGGTCTCACTGAGTTGCTTAGCACCTCACCATTACGGAGGCTGCCTTTGAACTAGTGATTCTCCTGCCTCAGCCTCCCAAAGTGCTGGGATTACAGGTATACGCCCGGCTTGTTTTATCTGTTGTTGAGAGGAATGTCAAAATATCCAACTAGGACTGGAATTATTTCTCTCTTTTGTTAATTTTTCCTCATGTATTTTGAAATTGTTATAAGACACATAAAATATATGATTTTTAAAATCATTTTGATGAGTTGACCTTTTTATCATTATGAAATGTTTTCCTTATCTTTTGGTAATGATCTTTGTATTGAAATCTACTTTATCTGGTATTAATACAGCCATTCCAGTAAGTCTTTTTGAGCAGTTTCCATAGTGTATATATCTTCTTCTGTTCCTTACTTAAAACATTTTTTTGTTATATTTAAAATATATCTTTTGAGCTGGGGTTGTGGCTCAGTGGTAGAGTGCTTGTCTCGCACACATGAGTCACTGGATTCGATCCTCATCACCACATACAAAATATATAAATGAAGGCTTAAAAAAATCTTACTAAAAAAATATATATATATATCTTTTGATATATATGTAGTTCAGTATTGCTTTTTTTCCCTACCTGTTTCAGCAATATGAAAGTGGAATATTTCAGTTATAATAAACATTGATTATGTGCTAATGCCTGTCAAGAACTATGAAGTTCTGTGATTTTTTACCCTACTTGCATGTTGCCAGGTTTAGCTGCCATAGTTTAATGATTGCTGGCAGAAGCCATGAGACTCTTCAGTCAGAGATGAAGAATAATGTGTTATAGCAATAGCCAGAGAATTGGCATTTGCATCGTATCTCAGCCCTGTTTGCATATGGCAGTGGGAAGAGGTCCAGGTGAAACTTGCGCAGGCAGGCGGTGGTTACATTACAAAAGAAGAATCCCAAGCTTAGAAAAACTCAGATCTTTTATAATGGGTAATTAAGTATGCCTTATTGCTCTGAGGGAGACCCTCTAGCTCTTCCAAGTCTGTTTACTAGGGAGTTATTGCCTTTGTTTTCAAAATGTGCAGGAAACTGAGAAACTCAAGTATTGTCAAATGAATTTTCTCAATTTTCCCTGTGTTGTTTGCTTTTTAATTTTTCTACATAGTCCCAACCTGGCTTTCTAGCATTATTTATGCACTGTATTTTTCTATGGATTTTCTGCTCTCACCAAATTGGATTGCATACTTGGGTCCTTTTTTTCTACATGTTGGTGGTTCTGGTGTTGGTAAGAAAAGACTCATTGAACATTTGCTATATACCAATTAAGCATTTTACAATAATATTGTGAGGTAGTTATTTTTATGTTGGTATTATTCCTGTTTTAATAACTTTAAATTTCCCAAGTTTGTAATTAAGGACAACACATTGTGGGGAAATTCTTCGTATCTAATTTTCAATTTTAGTGGTAAGTACACATAGTGTTTGCCTTAAAAATTTTTAAGCTGTAATCTAGACTTTTGTATTTGTCCTGACCACTTGATATAATTCACAAAGGACAAACAAAACAAGTAAAGAATGAGCTGTAGGGTCTGTATAAAATCTTTCCTCATAACTTCAGCAAACGTTCATTACCCTCTTTGTCATTTATTGCATTTATTGTTGTCATGAGGGTTAGTATGTGATGGTGGTCCGAAGGAACAAAATCTCATATAGTATTTAAGACTAATTGTCCCAAGGCCATACAGCTAATAAGTAATAGAACTGGCATATGAATGCAGGCTTAGTTGTAGAACCCTTAAAAAGTCATTTTTCTTTCAGCCTCATTTCTGTATGTTGAGTTCCTTTGTATTTTAAAGTTTACTTTATGGAGATTGGGTTCTCTTTTCTACTTGCTATCTAATAGTTGTGTTATCATGGATAGGATATTTAATTTGTGGCGGCCTCAATTGTCTCATCTCTATCATAGAAATAGTTAAGATTCTCATTTCAAAAATATCTTTAAAACGGACAAAGATTGTGTGTATTTAATGGGTTGTGTGTCATGTTTTGATACATATATATATCTCCAACTAATTATATATACTGCCTCATATAAGTTTTTTTTTTGTTGTTGAGAATCCTTAAAATCTATTTTTAGGGATTTTGGGGCTGGGGCTGTAGCTCAGTGGCAGAGCGCTTGCCTGGCATGCGTGAGGCACTGGGTTCGATCCTAAGCACCACATAAAAATAAACAAGTAAAGGCATTCTGTCCATCTCTAGCTACCAAAAAAAAAAACAAAAAACCCCAAACAAACAAACTGCTCCTTTGGGGTTTTGAAGTATACATGTTACTAATTATAGTCATCATGTTGTACAATAGATCACTTGACTTAGTCCTCCTATTTGACTGAAATTATGTATCCATTGACCAATATCTTCTCAGTCCCCACCTCTACCCCTCATCCTCTGGTAACCACCAGTCTACTCTGCTTTTATGAGTTTTGGGTTGTTTTTTTTTTTTTTAAATATTTATTTTTTAGTTGTATGTGGACAGAATATCTTTGTTTTATTTTTATGTGCTGAGGATCGAACCCAGTGCCTCACGTGTGCTAGGCGAGCATGCTACCACTGCTCCATAACCCTAGCCCCTGGTTTTTTTTTGGTACTGGAGATTGAACTCAGGGGCACTCGATTACTGAGCCACATCCCCAACCCTGTTTTGTGTTTTATGTAGAGACAGGGTCTCACCGAGTTGCTTAGCGCCTCGCCATTGCTGAGGCTGGCTTTGAACTTGCAATTCTCCTGTCTCAGCCTCCCTAAATGCTGGGATTACAGGCTTGTGCCACTGCGCCTGGCTTGAGTTTTTTTTTTTTGGTTGTTTTTTTTTTGATACCGAAATTGAACTTGGGTACTTGACCACTGAGCCACATCCCCAACCTTGTTTTGTATTTTATTTAGAGACAGGGTCTCACTGAGTTGCTTAGTGCCTTGCCATTGCTGAGGCTGGCTTTGACCTCAAGGTTCTCCTGTCTGAGCCTCCCAAAGTGCTGGGATTACAGGTGTGCTCCACTGTGCCTGGCTGCTTCTATGAGTTTTAAGTTTTTTAGATTACACATGTGAGATCATACTTTATTTTTGTCTTTTTTAACAGTGTTTCACAGATTCCTCCATGTTGTTTCAAATGACTGGGATAGTTAACATTCTGTCAAGTAGCTTCCCTTTTTTTTGGACTAGGGATTGAACAAGGAGTGCTTTACCACTGGGCTGCATCCCCAACCCTTTTTATTTTTTAGTTTTGAAACAGGGTCCCACAGAGTTGTTTAGGGTCTCATTAATTTGCTGAGATTAGCCTCAAACTTGGCGATCCTCCTGCTTCAGGCTCCTAAGTCTCTGGGATTATGGGCATGTGCCACCGCATCCTTCCTCCAATAATTAAAAAAAATTTTTTTTTAGTTGTAGATGGACACAATACTTTTAAATTTATTTTATTTATATGTGGTGCAGAGGATGGAACCCAGTGCTTCACATGTGCTAGGCAAGTGCTCTACCACTGAGCCACAACTCCAGCAAGGTTAAGAATGTCTACCTCTGAGAATATAGGGAAAAAACAAACCTGTCTTTTCTGTTTTCTTACTCATCAATCAACATACAAGACGTATATGCTTTCTAATGTGTGGGGATTTCACCTTACCAATGACCAATCCATCCTGCAGTGGACACCAACTGAATATTCTCTTAATTCAATTCTGATACTACTTAAAGAGATAGTGTTGGATCCCACAGGTTGTGGATTTATTTCCACAACACTATCCCCCCACTTTCAGTGCCAATCATAAGCTCTAGGTTGTTTTTTCCTTATGTTTCCCATGGCCTTCTCCTTAATTTTGATTTATTTGCTCACAGAACTTTGGGAAGCACTTAATTGACTGGTTACAGAGGATACAAATAAAGAAATGTGTAGGGCCAGGCATGTGGGAAGGGGTATGGAGCTTCTATGCCCTCTGTGGACTTGCCACCTTCCAAGAAAATATGGAGGACATGTTCGGCTATCTGGAGACTCATCTGAACACTCTTTTGGGCTTTTACAGAGGCTTCATTATTCATGATTGATTATATTATTACCTACTGGAGACTGAGGAGTGAGTTTGAAAAACTCTAGTCCTCTAATAAGGCCATGGTCTTTCCTATAATTAGCCCCCATTCTGAAGCTACCTAGGGGCTGAGAGGCCATCAGTCATTTTGTTAGCACACAAAGACATCATTTTGGAGATTCCAAGATTTTAGGAAAGACCAAATACATATTTTGCAATGTTGCATTCCTGAATATCTGGTAGTGGACATACAAAGTTGATAAAATATGTAAATTCTGCTCTTTGAAAATGTCTATTTTGTTGAGTGATTAAAAACCAACCAAACAGGGTTGAGGTTGTAGCTCAGTGGTAGAGTGCTTGCCTAGCATATATGAGGCACTGGGTTCCATCCTCAGCACCACATAAAAATAAATAAATAAAGGTGTTGTGTTCATCTATAACTGAAAAAAAAATTTTAAAACCCAACCCAAATAAAAAACCTCAAAGTAATAAAACTAGCAGGATAATACATGAAGTGTTGTGAATGCAGGGAGGTAGGTTCAGGATACTTTTGCAAGCATCAAGTACAAAAGTAACAGGAAATACCCTTCTATGTCAGGTCCTCCCTTCACATAACAATAGATTGTTTTTGTATGTTATGAAGTGACAAACATGAGTCAGAGTTTTTCAGCAGTCTTTTTATTTTCTAATCAAGACAACATTACTAATTAAGTACTACCTGTAATGTTTTGTTTGGCTCTCTGGAAAGATTTCTCTTCATAATTGTTGAATTAGTTTAAAGGTCAAGGTGTAGATTGAGACATCACTGTCTCCTCAATCTTAGAAAGGCAGGGAAAAAAGTGTTTTATACATAAGTATGAATGTGACTTATTTCTCTCATTTAAGGTACCTGCCATCCTTTCTTATTGTAAAGCTCAGTTGTCCCTGATCATTGTCAGTTAAGTTTTTCACATTTAATTTAGTCTACTTGATTAATCTACCTCTAATGAGAGAGAGATTTCCTCTTCAGCTGTATTTCTGTATTTACAAAGTAAGCAAGTGTGCAGAAATGCTTGTGACTTAATGCAAGTTATAAAAGTTAAAAGAACATTTTCGGTTGTTTTCTCTTGTAGCTTAATTTTTGGGAAAAAAATTACTTACATTGTAAACTGCTAGTTACAAATTAAAGAGCTTATGTGTTCACAGATGAAGAAAGTACTATCATGTGATACATGACTAAGACAGCCATTGTCAAAGAAAGTCCCTGGCATTGGTGTTACATTGTATCAGATTGTTTCTCTTTCTCTTTCTAGCTGTGTAAACTTGAGCAAATTCATTAACCTTTTTAAACCTCGGTTTTCTTCTCTGCAAAATGGAAATAAGAGTATTTTTCTCTCATGAGCTCTTTTGGGGGTTAAAAAGTTAGCTTTTCATCACCAGACTATTTTGTATTTACATAGATCCAAAGTACATTGATCTTAAACTTGAAAGGTGAGTAAAGATATAATTTAGGTAAATGGTAAGGCTACTTCCCAGAAGGAAAGAATTTGGGCTCACCATGTAGAACTAGGAATAGATAAAATCTTTTTTTAAAAAAAATATTTGTTTTTTAGTTGTAGGTGGACACAATATCTTTATTTTATTTTTATGTGGTGCTAAGGATTGAACCCAGTGCCTCACGTGTGCTAGGCGAGCACTCTACCACTGAACCACAACCCCAGCCTCTAGATAAAATCTTAATGAAAGTGATCAGAGGATTAAGTACTCTGCCAGTTAATTGAGTGATAAAGATAATAACTAGTGTTTTCTGCTTATTGTTTAAGCATATTTAAAAAATTAGAGTAGAGCGCTTGCCTCGCATGGGTGAGGCCCTGGGTTCGATCCTTAGCACCACATACAAAGCAATAAAATAAAGACATTGTATCCATCTACAACTAAAAAAAAATATTAAAAAAAAAAATTTAGAGTCTTTTCTTTCTTTAAACATGTTCTGAAACCCTGGCAAGACACTGTAATGATTCCTTGATAATGAAGTTTTTATGGCTTTATCAAGATTATTTATGAATATTAGGCCTTGCATGGATAATCTTGCAAACAAAAGCAGTACGAATGAATCTTTACCCAGAGCAAAATGTTTTATAAGTTACCTCTTAGAATGAGTTCCTAGATAAAATAAGTGCCTTTTTTCCTCATAAAAATGGGGTACAGAGAACAAAATTGTGGTTAACTGTTTTCTGTTTGAGTTATGGGTATTTAAATTTAAATTTTATTTTTTATTTTAATTTTTTAATTTAATTTTATTTAGATATTAGGATAACATGGTGTAGAAGAGAGAAGTCTACTTCAGGGCACGAGATCACAAGGTCCAAGTTGGAGTCCTGCCCCTGCCCATGGCCTTGTGCATGTTAGGCAAGCATTCTTATTACTGAGCTACCTCCCTAGCCTTTTTTTTTCCCCACCAGGAATTGAACTCAGGGGTACTTGGACCACTGAGCTACATCCCCAGCCCTATTTTGTGTTTTATTTAGAGACAAGGTCTCACTGAGTTGCTTAGCACCTCGCCATTGCTGAGGCTGGCTTTGAACGTGCAATTCTCTTGTCTCAGCCTCCCAAAGTGCTGGGATTACAGGCATGCGCCACCTCGCCCAGCCTGAAATCTGAGTGTTAATTACAGCTGTGTCACTAACTAGCTTTGTATCTTTGAGTCATTACTTCCCTGGGCCTCAGTTTCTTTATTTTTAAAATTAGTGTCTTGGATGAAACAGATTTCTTAGATTTCTGTAAATTTAGTTTCTATCAAAATAATCATAACACCAGTCTAAATTAAATAATGCAGTTTTTTTAAAAATTTTTTTTGATGTTGATGGACCTTTATTTTATTCATTTATTTATATGTGGTGCTAAGAATCGAACCCAGTGCCTCACACATGCTAGGCAAATGCTCTACCAGTAATGCAGTTTTTAATGTGAAAGTCTTTCATTTTCAAAGATATAAGTATGATATTTTGCCTCTACACCTCCCAACTGTGTATTAGAATAATTGATGCTTTCCCTTAATTGATAAGTCTGTAGACCAAAGACAGTGTTGATAGTATTTATAGTTTTTGGTCCCAAATGTAGGAGTGTGTTTTCTTTATATATTTTATGAAAAAGAGATTAGAAAGTGATCTCATATAATTTCTTTTTTTTGGTACCAGGGATTGAACTCAGGGGTACTTAACTGCTGAGCCACATCCCCAGCCCTATTTTGTGTTTTATGTAGAGACAGAGTCTCACTGAGCTGCCATGCCATTGCTGAGGCTGGCTTTGAACTCGCGATTATCCTGTCTCAGCCTCCCTAAGTGCTGGGGTTATAGGCTTGCGCCACCGTGCCCGACTTCATATAATTTTATTTGTTGCGTCATTCATTAAGCATTTATTGAACATTTACAGTGAACCGTACACTGGTAATAAAAAAAAAAAAACAAAAAAAACAGCACAGTTCATAGTCCTGAAATGTAGAGGAGGCACATGAAAATTCACAATCCTAAAATTATTTTCCCCAAAATTCCTTTCCTGATAGCTTTATTGCCCCTCTTTTCCACCCATGGTTCATATCTCTTTTGTGCTTTAGTGGTAGACTGCGCCAGGGCTGCCATGAATAGTTATATAATTACTGCTCTATAAAAAGGTACCTGGTCAAGGGAGCAGGTAGAGGTTGAAGCTCAGATTTTATTCTGTTAGACAAATTCTGTCCTCTTGCTCTCCCCCTTGTTTTAAAATTTACCTTTGCAAAGGAGCCTGCTTTTTCTCATTTTTTTTACTTGTTTTTTATAGATACACATGGCAGTAGAGTGAGCTTTTTTTAATTTTCAAAGAAGAACCCTTGTGTATCTATTCCATGTACTAGTGTATTATCAAGAACATTCTGCAGTGCTTTTTTTTTTTCTGTTCAAGTTTTATATTAGCTAATGAAGGCCTTGAGATGGATTGTCCGAGTGAGCAAATGCTTCCTGAAAGAGGTATGAATGATGGAGTTGGAATGACATTACAGGTAAAGGAACAGTACATATAAAGGAACAGGACTGTGATCCAGTGTAGCACAGTAGTGGTTCCCAAAGTGTGCTGAACCCTGTGCCAGTGGTTCAGCATTACTAGGAAATTTGTTAGGTATGAAAAATCCTGGAACTATACTATAGGTCTACTAGCTCAGAAGTTCTGAGGATAGAGACCAGCAATCTGTTTTAACAGGTCTTTTGGATGATTCTGATGCAGGCTGAAATATGAGGACCACTACTGTAGCCCACCTCTTCAGGGAGTGTCACTCAAGTATGTTTGCAGTAGGAGGGTCTCTATGGAGGAGTGATTAAAGTACAGTGATCAGAGTGGCTAGTGTGCCTCAGGTAAAGAATTTGAACCTTGTCCTTAGGCCAATTGTTGCACATTGAAATCACCTGGCCAGGGAGTGCTGGGGGTATAGCCCAGTGGTAGAGCACATGCTAAGGGTCGTAGATTTAATCTTCAGCAAAACAAAACAAACATCTGGGAGCTTTGAAACAATACCAATGTTTGGGATTCATCCCAGCCAGACCAACTGAACCCAGATCTTCAGAGATTCTGTTTCATAATGAGGGTTGTGAACAATATAATTGACAGGATTAGTAACAGATTATTTGAGAATGTGTCAAGTTACTATATTAAATAGCATGCTAATAATTAAATAGCACAACCATCTTACGTAGGTATTATTCCCATTTCACAAGTGAGGTAGAAAGGTTAGGGTATTTTTTCCCATGTTACATAGCTAGGAAGTGGTGGGTTTGAAAATAGCTTTTAGTGCCTCTAAAGTCTGCTCTAAAGCAGTTAAAAACAGAAAATATGAGGATTTCATGAGCTTGGCTGGAAAAATAATTGCATCTTTATTTTCTCTAATCTGTAACTGAAAATTATAATTTTCTTCAAATCTGAATGTAGGCAAAAAATCAGTTATATTAGTAGTGCCTATTATTTATTTTCATATTATATTATGGATGTTGCAGATAACTTGAAATATAATTTTTCCTAAATAGTACATAAAAATTAGGTAGCTAGCACAAGCCTGTAGTCCCAGTTACTGGGGTGGAGAGAGGACGTGCTGAGGCAGGAGAATCAAATCGCTTGAGGCCAGAGTTTGAGGCCAACCTGGGCAACACAGACCCCGTTTCCCAAAAACTTAGCCTGTTAGACATATCTAGATATAGAATCTGGCCATATGGTTTCCTTTTTGCTCCCTTTATAATATAAACTTTTATAATATATTCTTTTACCTCTTATCCCCAAATGTATATATGGAATTTAGGTAAGTTTAAAGTTAGGTTCTGAAATTGAATTTTAATATGCTTGTCTTGCTTACTGAAATAAGCAAATGTAATTTTGAAGTCATTTTGTGGTGAATTAGGTTTGGTTAATGAGGCCCTCTGGCTTTTCCTAATCAACATACAGTTGGCTCTCCCTGTCTTTGGTTTCATCCATGATTTCAGCCAACTTTGAATTGAAAATATTTGAAAGAAAAAAATTTGTACATGTACATTTTCCCCTTAAACAATACAATGTGTTTAGTCTTTACATTGTGTTAAATATTACAGATAATTTTAGAGATTATTTAAAGTATGTGGGTATACGTGTGTAAATTTAGGTTACAAGTATATATGTCGTCTTGAGTTTCTGATATATAAGGAGGGGGGACTGTCCTAGCACCAATCCCCTGTGGATACTATGGGATGACTGTATTTGAATCACAAGCTTTTGTTAACCTAGTATAGTATGTTCCTGGAGATCCAAAAGGGGAAAAGTTTCTTTTTGGGTTCTATTCTTAATCATATTCAGACAAACTGGTAGTAGATGAGATTAAGAGGGGCAACAGGACTGTCATTTCTGAAATATCTTTTTTTTTTTTTTTTTAAATTCTAGATGGACATAATGTCTTTATTTTATTGCTTTGTATGTGGTGCTGAGGATCGAACCCAGGGCCTCACGCATGCGAGGCAAGCGCTTTACCGCTGAGCTACAATCCCAGCCCCTGAAATATCTTTTATAGGCATTGTGCTTGGTGCTTTAAATATAAAACCATCATTTATTGAGTGTAGACTGCTTATTAAGTCCTCTGAGTGGTTAAGATTTATTACTTATGTTAGTTAATTTGTACATACCCCTTCAGCGAACATTGTTCTCTCCTCTTTCTCCTTTCCTCCTTTTTCCCTTCTGCTTCACTTCAAGGGTAAACATAGGTGATCATAAATATAGATGAGGAATGAGGTGGAGATTGTGTTGAGGTTATTATCATTGGTGCCAACTCACCTATCACCTGTTTACAACTTCTCCAAGTTGTAAATTTGTTTATTTAATTTCAGTTATATGCAGGGAAATAAGGCAGACAAGGAATTTATCCTCGTGTGTGAGAATAATAATCATAAATAAAAGTAATCATCTATTGTGATAAGTGGTATGAAGAGTATAAATGAGGTATTGTAATGGGTAATAATATTAGGTATATATATTACATAGTGAATCAGGAAAGGCATGTTTTTTTTTTAAATTTTTTGTTGTTGTTGTTGATGGGTCTTTATTTTATTCATTTGTTGTTTATATGTGGTGCTGAGGATCAAACCCAGTGCCTCATGCATGCTAGGCAAGCGCTCTACCACTGAGCTATAGCCCCAGCCCCAGGAAAGGCATCTTAAGATGTGAAATTTAAGCTGAGACATGCTCAGAAGCTAGCCAACAATGGTCCAGGCACAGGGAAGAACAAAGGCAGAATCTAAAACACAAATAGCTGTGGTTTTTAGGAACTGAGAAAAGGCCATAGTTACTAGAGGGAGTATAATACAGGAAGAGTCTGATGGTATCATGAGGTTAGAGTGGTAGGCAGAGTCAGGGTTATATAAGTATATTTGAGGTAGTTAGGACTTTTTTTGTTGTTGTTGATGGATCTTTATTTATTCATTTATTTATATGTGGTGCTGAGGATTGAACCCAGTGCCTCACACATGAGGCGAGTGCTCTACCACTGAGCCACAATCCCAGCCCCTAGTTAGGACTTTAAGGAATGCACATTTTTTAATAAGTGAAATGTAAAAAAACTGTGGAGAGTTTTCAGCAGAAGAATGATTTAAAAACATCATGTCTGGCAAGTGTATCCTGGGGTTATAGAGTGCTTGCTGAGCATGCATGAGGCCCTGGTTTGATCCCCAACACTGCATAAAAACAAACAAGACCAAAAAGTCCTTCTAGCTCTGTGGTTTCAAACTGATTTTGCTTCGCAGGGGGTATTTGTGCAATGTTTGCAGATAGTTTTGATTGTCACAACTTGAGTGGTGGATAAATTGGCATAACTACTGGCATCAGTGGGTAGAGACCAAGGATGCTAAACATTTTATAATGCAGAGAACAGCTCCCTTACAACAAAGAACTAGCGCCCAAAAACTTCAGTAGTGCTAAGGTTGCGAACCTGTGCTTTAGCTGCTCTGTGAATATTGGACTGGGCAAGCGGGGGAGGATGGAATGGAAGGTTAAGTTGTTATATAGAATCCTGGTGGCAAATTTATAGTGTCTTGTACTATGATTGTACTAGAGGTAATAGAAGTGTTCTGATTCTGTATGAGTTTTGGAGATGGGCAAGTGAGAAAAGGCGAATCAAGGATGATCTCTAGGGCTGTGGTTGTAGGTCAGTGGTAGAGCACTTGCCTAGCATGTGTGAGGCACTGGGTTTATCCTCAGCATCACATAAAAATAAATTTTAAAGTTATAAATATATATATTTGAAAAAAATGATGCTCTCTAGTTTCTGACTGATAATTTGAGTGAATGATGGTGCCATCCTAAAATGGGGAACACTGAGGGGAAGCCCAAGAATGGAGGGTTCTGATTTATAAAATCTCACTTTATTGAATGTGAGGTGCTATTAATAGGGGACACAATGCTATTTTAGTACTGTAAGGAAAAAAAACCATATAACTTATTGTAATAGTCCTGTACAGTCTATAATTGCTTTGAAATCTTATTCATTCTCATGGATTTGGCAGTTTCTTCTACCTTCATTTATATTGCTTATTATGTGACAGGATGTCCTTTTGCATGTATACCAGTAATAAAACATAATGCAACTAGATCTACTTGTAGTTGTTCTCATATCCCTTAAGTCACTTTATTGGTGCTTTCCAAGAATACGTGGAATTGGAATTATTACTAGAACTATGAATATCTGACTTGCTTATCTCCATTTTTTGTATCTTTATGTGGTAAGTTTTCAAATGACGCAGTTGTATTTTTAAAACAACATTTTTTTAAGATTTTTTTTTTTTTTAGTATTTTTAGTTGATGATAATTTTTTAACAATTTATTTATATATGGTGCTGAAAATTGAACCCAGTGCCTCACGCATGCTAGGCAAGTGCTCTACCACTGAGCCACAACCCCAGCCCAAAAAGACATTTATTTTTTATTTTTTTAGTTGTTTATGGACCTTTATGTTATTTATGTATATGCAGTGCTGAGAATCAAACCCAGTGCCTTACACATGCTAGGCAAGTGCTCTACCATTGAGCTACAACCCTAGCCCCGAAGAAGATATTTTAAAGGTGGTTAAGCTTAGCATGCATGGAACCAACAATGCATCAACTCAATGATGATATTTGGTCAAGCTGGACAGAATTTAGAAATAGGAAATAATTCTTTTGTCATACATCTTTAGTTCAAATATATATATCTTTTTCCTAATTTTTGCTTATTAAAGCTTTATATGTTGATGTGTAGGGTGACTGATTTGATTACATTACGATTTTGGGGTAAAGGTTCATTAAGCAATTTGGAACCTTCCTGAGTTGATTCAAAATGTTGGAAAAAAATCATAGGATTTACATAGTAATGTTGAGGAACATCTATATTTGCAATTATAATACTTTAAGCATTTGACTGGTTCCATTTGGAAACATTTTAGTTTCTTGAAAAAAGAAATTTGAATTGTCAGCCAGAAGCATTCCATTTTCTAAAATAAGAGCAAGAAGTGCTATTTTGCTATAGACCTATTCATGATATTTCAAATATGGTGAACTTTTTAATGTTTTTCTAAACACACATTTGATACATATGTTTTCAATCTTATAGAATACAACCCTCTAATTAGTTTCTTTCTCCTTTTCTTTCTTCTCTCTCTTTTCTTCCTTTTGTGATGGGGGATGAAACCCATGGCTTCAGGCATCCTAAGCAAGTACTTCACCGTTGGATTGCACTTTCAGTTCCCTTCTAGTTTTGACATCTCTTGGTCCCAAGTATCATCTCTTCATGCCTTATTTTCTTACCTAGCTAGAACTTTATCTCTAGAGAAAGAAATGCTTTGCATATTTCTGTCTTTGTTGCATATATCTAAACAAAAGTCAGCTACAGATCAGTTTCTAAGTTCTGTGTTTTTGGCTCTGAGCTGCTGAACACAGTTGGAGAAAGTAATAGTTTCACATACTGGAGCCACTAAATATTTGTGCTCTCCAATTTTAATTGTTCCCTCTGCATTACCCAGTAATTCTCTTTGGTTCCTAGTTTTTTTTAATTCTTCATAGTAGTTATTTAAAAACTTATAATCCTCTGTAGCTCCCTTACCTCACCACTTCTTTTTCTCAGAAGATGATCTCATCTGTTCACTGATAAACTTGGATTTAGTTATTTTATTTCTGGAAGATGTCAAAAAAGATGGAAATGAGACCAGAGAGAAAATACTCTGACATTTACTACACCCTTCTCTTGGAGGCATATCAGATTTTGTTCTGAATTATAGAACAACAATTCAAACACATATCTTTGTGATAAAATGATTGAATGTATTTGTGAGCTAATTTTAGTTCAAAATCACTTTTTTCAATTTTAGTTAAGTTTTTGGAGTAGTTTTGTCTTTTAAAAATTGAGATTAAAAGAAGTTCTTTTATGTCTTATAAAAGGTACTAAATAAATATGTCAGCTTTTTTATAGTATAACATGTTAACATGTGGAGTAAAATATACTACTCCTGAGCTTGATGGATTGTTACCCATTAACTACCTCCTAGTCCAAGAAAATAAACATTTTCAATATCCCAGGAGGTTCTCCATGTTACTCTTCTCTTTATTGCCCATTTTAGTTTCTGTAGTCAAAGTTAATTTTGTATTTCACTGTCTGGTGGTGGAGGCTGCTGCTGTCCCTGCCTCTCCCACCATACTGGGAATTGAACCCAGGTACACACTACCACGGAGCTACATCCCCAGCCTTTTTTATTTTGAGACTTTGTGTCTCACTAAGTTGTTGGGGCTGGCCTTGGACTTGTAGTCCTTCCGCCTCAACCTCCTGAGTTGCTGGGATTATAGATGTGAATCCCTATGTTTAGTCTTTTTTTTTTTTTTTTTAGTAGTTGATGGATCTTTATTTTATTCATTTATTTATATGTGGTGCTGAGAATCGAACCCAGTGACTCACACATGCTAGGCAAGTGCTCTACCACTGAGCCACAACTCCAGCCCCGCTTTGTTCGGTCTTTTGGTCACCATGATGTCTGTGTAATTCATCCATATTGCGGCAGGTTATCAGCAGTTCTTTTTTATTACCATGTAGTATATTACTGTAAGAATATGCTTTTTTGTGTGGGTGTTTAGGTTATTTTTAGTTTTTTGATTATTATGGTAACGTTGCTGGGAACATTCTTATGCAAGTGTTTTGGTGAATGTATATTCTCATTCTTTTGCATACGTGTATCAAGAGTGAAATTGCTGGATCACAGTGTAGTTCATAATAATACTTTATAATGGAACTTAATCATTAACTTCACCTATTCCTGTCTATAAGCAATTTTACTTTTTTTTTTTTATCGGTACTGGAGATTGAACTTAGGGGTACTTGTCCACTGAGCCACAACCCTTTTTTGTGTTTTATGTAGAGACAGGGTCTCACTGAGTTGCTTAGTGCCTCGCCGTTGCTGAGGCTAGCTTTCAACTCGCAATTCTCCTGTCTCAGCCTCCCAAAGGGCTGGGATTACAGGCGTGTGCCAGCATGCCTAGCTAGCAGTTTTATTATTTGATAAATAATATAAAAAGAGTTACGAGATTTTAAAACAAGATTCTAAGGGAAGGTATCTCTTTACTTTCATTTACATATAAAAAGAATTATTTAGTTCCAAATTGAACTAATTGACTGGACATTGTGGCACATGTCTGTAATCATAGCAACTTGGGAGACAGAAGCAGGAGGATTGCTAGTTTGGGGCCAGCCTCAGCAACTTAGTGAGACCCTGTCTCAAAATAAAAAATGAAAAAGGTTGAGGATATAGTTCAGTGGTAGAATTCCCCTAGGTTCAACTCTTAGTACTGCAAAAACAAACAAACAAAAATCTATTTGGGGTTAGGCTTGTGGCTCAGGGAGAGTGCTTGCTTAGCACAAATCAGGCACTGGGTTTGATCCTCAGCACCACATAAAAATAAATAAAAGTTATTGTGTCCATCTATAGCTAAAAAATACTTTTAAAAAACCCATTTGGCTGTCAGTACTTCCTTCAGTATTGTTTATAAACCCGTTTCCATCTGTTTATCTAAATTCTGAGCATTTCTATCACAGTCTGTCTCGATCTCATTTATTTTTTAATTTATTAAAATAAGAGGACTTTCTCTGCTCTTAAGACTGCAGAAAATAATTATTGATTTTCCTGGCAAAAAATAAGGCTTTCTTGGTTTTATTCAATGTTGTTTGTGTCTAAAGAAGGAACTCCTGGGTTAGGGTATCTGTGACTTGGATTTTAATCATATTAGTTTATATATTAGCAATGTGTCCTTTTGAAAATTACTTTTGTCTCACCATCTCACTTGTATTGGAAATAAATATGTATGTCTTTGTCATCTCAGAGGCTGTTGGCTAGCAAATGAGTTATTAAGAGTGCTCTGTAAACTATGAAACATTAATATAAGTGCTTTTATTCTGGGGGGTACATTTTGTCTATTTGCATATTTCTCAGTATCATTCATCCAGTTTGTAATACATACAAAATATTAGTTGCTTTTAGAGTTATGCAATAGTGTCTCAGGGAAGGCTGACTGCCTGTCAGTTCTTACATGTGGCAGGTCCTGATGAACTGTGTACCAGACTGTAATTCTTAAAATTGATGTGATCAGAGATTAAACTTACTATTTACATCTAGAAGTGATTAAAATTTCAGGTGAATTCAAGTCTGAGGAATGAACTAGGGTGTCAGATTTTTATACATACTGAGAAATTAACTTTCAAGTGAAACAGACTACCTGTGCTAACCAGTCAGTGCATTTTCCATTTGTAGGGAGACCTATATCAGATGATGCAGATTATAATCTGAATACTGATAAACATCTGGAATTAAACCAAAACAAGTTGGATCATTTTAGTTATAAGTAGTACTGAGCTCTGACACCTGATAAATATATTGACATTGTAGCAAATCTGGGTCAGGACACTCCGGACAGTGTTGAAGAAAAACTGCCGAATATAATTTGTATGAACATTCCTCACTATTCAGTTAATTTGGCTTCAGCTTCATATAGTCATGGACAATATCTGGGTCCTGCTTTGCATGACTCTTTTTTTTTTTTAAATTTTGTGAATGTATTCATTCTATAGTTTATCCTGTGCTTCATAATTTGATTCTCCATTCTTCAATTTTAAAAGAACTTTTTTGGTATGTCCATTATATTGGTTCATGTGTGGATTTGATTTATTCTTGTAAAGTTGAGAAAGATAAATATTGTTTCTAGTGTTTCTAGTGTATTCTTACTTCTGAATGTAGGGAATGTATGGATTTTGCAGTCTATATTTCAGTATCTATTCTGCTATGTATTTAGTTGAGATTCATTTATCCTCATTCATCCATCATTCCAGAGGAACCATAGTGCAGGTCTTAAATGGATCCTGCTTTCTTTCATAGATATAGGGAGGTATAATTTATACAATGTAAAATTGTCTTGTAAGTTTACAATTCAGTGATTTTTAGTTAATTTGGAAAACTATACAACCATCACTACAGTATAATTTTAGAATATTTCTGTCTTCCTGAAAAGAAAATCTGTGCCCATATGCAGTCACTTCCAATGTTCACCCCCACCTCCAAGATCTACTAATCTTATTTTCTACCCATATAGATTTGCCTCGTTTCAGAATAGTTGGCATTAAAACAACTTACGGTGCTTTATATTTGATTTATTTAACAATATCTTTAAGATTATTCATGGTATTATATGTTTTGGGACTTTATCTGAAGAGTGTTTTATTTTCTTAACCCACTCTCTGGTTGATGGGCATTTGGGTTTCCAAATTTTGGCTATTGTGAATACTACTACTATGAACATTTGTATAAAAGTTTTGGTGTAGTTATGTTTTCATTTTTTTCTGTAGGTACCTAGGAGTGGAATTTGTGGGTCATACAGAAATTCCATAATAATTTAAGAAACTGCATAACTGTTTTCTAAAATATTTGTAACATTTTACATTTCTACCATCAATATGAGAGTTTCAGTTAACCTCTTTTTATTTTAGTATTTAGGATGTCTGCTTGATCTGATTTAGTATTACAGGACAATAGCTGCTACAGTGAAACAAGAATCATAGCATTATAGGATTTTACTATTCCATCTAGAAAAACATAAAAATATAATGCTTAATAATTCAAGGTTAACTTAGATTAAAACTTGATGAAGGTGGGGCAGTGGTTGTGGCTCCATGGTAGAGCACTTGCCTAGCATGTGTGAGGTACTGGGTTTGATCCTCAGCACTACATAAAAATAAATAAATAAAAAGGTATTGTGTCCATCTACAACTAAAAAACATTAAAAAAAAAAAAACACTTGATGAATGTGATTGCTTGAAAGGTTTCATTTACTGTTCTAAAGATTGTCAAGATTTAGTATATAAAAATCTGATTGTGGTGGCTGGGGTTGTGGCTCAGTGGCAGAGTGCTCGCCTTGCATGCATGAGATGCTGGGTTTGATCCTCAGCACCACATAAAAATAAATAAAGAAAGAAAAAGATATTGTGTCCATCTACAACTAAAAAAAATATTAAAAAAAAGACCAAAAAAAAAAAAACCCCAAAAACCTGACTGTGGAAAGTTTCAGATGTGCAGATGAAGACAAAGTACTGTAATCAATCTCTACATACTCATTACTCAGCTTCAGAATTGTCATTCCACTTGTTTTGTTGTTTGGTCATCATTGGGGATTTAACTGAGGGCCTTAGGCATGTGAGGCAAGCACTCTACTACAGAGCTACAGTTTTAGCCTCTAATATCTGCTATTTATTCACTTATAATTGTCCAAAGGATAAAATGAGAATAAAAAGGTACACATAGACATTTTGGTGGTGGCGGTGGGCTGTAGGTGTTGGGGCTGGGTTAACAGGATTTTGTGGCTTTATGCTCCATACATTTACCAAGCAGAGCAAAGGGAAACGGGGGAAACAAACAACAACTATATATTAAGTATAGGCCAGTTGTATACAATTTATTATGATAAACCGTATGGTGCATGTTATTCTAGATAAAGGTTTAAAAACTTGGAGTAATTTACAAAAGATGTATATTGTTATCCTCACTTCATATATGAGGAAACTAAGGCTTGAAAAGTGTAGTTATTTGCAGAAAGTTTTACAACTGGTTAGTGCAGCTTTAATTTGAAATTTTATGCTTCTTTCTACTATGGATAGTTGTGAACTAGAGAGGGAATGCATAGATTTTTTTTTTTTTAACATAAAGGTTACTTTGAAATGTTAGAAGTTACTTTGTTTAGGTAGTTGGAATATTGTTCTGTTATAGCCATGTGTGTGTGTTTGGTCACTAATTTATTTAGGCTTTACAGAAGGGTAGAATTTCTTCTGGGTTATTATCTGTTATCTACATAGCTAAATTGGGCTTATAGGATTCATATCCCAGAAGCACGTGGTCAATGCCATGGGTCGAAAAATCAGCCATGAGTCAAAGAAGTGTTTTCAGAAATTAAGTCATTCAGGTACAAATGTCATCAATTTAGCTTTTGATCAACACTCAAAAAAATTGTCAAATTTTCTTCTGAATTTAAGAGGAAACTATAATATAATGATGAGTGAGAAACTAATGTCACTTGTCATAACAGGTGGGTAACTGTTAAAATTCATCTGTTAGATTGAAAACTTTTAGCCAACTTTTAGTAAGAAACTTCTTAGCCAACAATAATTTGGATATCATTTATTGGAAAACATTTGAAAGATATAACTCTTAGGTTTTTTTTCTTGCCCAACATAAAACAAGCTAAGAGAAAAATACATTGAACAAAGGACAAGAAATTCAGACATTCATACTAAACAAGAATAAGACCAGAGCAGAAACCACTGTAACCAGTCCAGAAGTGACTTTTTAAAATGAGAACCCTTAAGAGATTTGTGTCAATTTATATATGCCTTTTATTTATCATTTTAGCTATAATAATTGTCCAAAATGTCTAGATTTCTCCTGTTTATTTACCTTATAATTTATGAAAAAAAGGTTTAAAAAATTGTGAAAACACAAAGTGCATCAAGTTTAAATGTACTAAAGGTTATACAGTATGAAACTTTGTAGATAAAGAACCAGAAGCTTCTGAATAGCACAGAAACTCCCCTAGGGTGAGCCCCCTTTGCCTTACAGCCCCTTTCCTTTGCCCTGAAAGAGCCACTATTGTAACTTTTATGATTATAATTGTCTTTCTTTCTTTTTTTAAAATTTGTCTTCTAAGTCTGTATCCCAAAATGTTCTTGTTTGGCTTTGTCTATTGAGTTTCATGTAGATGGAATCATACTCTTCATTTTTTGTCTTCTTTTACTCAATTATTATCTGTACCATTCATTAATGTTGGAGCCTGTTGTTCATTTGTATTACTTTAGTGTTGCATTATAATTGTGCCACATCCATCACATCCATTTTACTCTTGATAAATACTGGAGTACTTTCATTTTGGAGCCATTATAAAATAATAACTGCTAAGAACACACACATACACGCACCACATACACACACACACACATTTTGCTACTAGGGAGTGGTGAATCCAAGGACACTTAACCACTTAGTTACTAATGGCCTTACTAAGTTGCTGAGGCTGGCTTTAAACTCTTGATTTACCTGCCTCAGCCTCCTGAGCTGCTGGGATTACAAGCGTGCACCACCATGCCGAGCATGATTTTGTTTTTTAATTTCTTTTGTAGTTGTAGATGGACAGCATGCCTTTATTTATTTATTTATTTTTATGTGGTGCTGGAGATTGTGCTAGGCAAGTGCTCTCTGTCACTGAGCTACAGCCCCAGCCCATATATTTGGTTTTTAATAAACATGTTTAGCTGTTTCAGTTGAGCTAGTATCTAGGAGTAAAATCATTCAGTCATAGGCGTGTAATCAGTAGAAAATGTCAAGTTGTCTTCCAAAGTGGAGGTTTTTTGTTTGATTGTACTGGAGATTTTGAACCCAGGGATGCTTTACCATTGAGCCCTTTTTATTTTTTATTGTGAGCCTGGCCTCCAATTTGCAATCTTTCAGCCTCAGCTTCCCGAATTGCTAGAATTATAGGTGTGTACCACTCTTCCTGGTCAAAGTAGTTTTTTTCCTAACTTCTCTTCCATTGGAAGTATATGAGTTTCCTTTCCTTCTCATTTTTTGTGGTACTTACTATGATCAGTCTTTTAAAATTTTAGCTAGTTTTGATTTAATTTGCATTTTTCCTGGCTACTAAAGAGGTTGACACTGCATCTCAGCTTTGGCTACTTTGATAATCCTGTTTTGTAAAATGATTGTTCTTGTCATTTATTCATTTTAATTGCATTGTCTATATTTTGATTCATGGGAATGTTATTCTGAATATAAGTCTTTTGCCAATTTAAATAGGTCATTAGTATCTTCTCCCATCCTGTAGTTTGCATATGGTGCCTTTTAAAATGCTATCTTTTGGTGTAGGAAAGTTCTTATAGAATTATATTTATCCATTTTTTTCCTTTATGCTTAGTGCTGTTTGTATCCTTTTTTTTTTTTTTTTAAAGTCTTTCCTTACTTGGAGATCATGACTCTTAGAGCAAATTTGTATGTGTGTGTGTGTGAAAAAACTTATATTCTAGTTATAAATCAAATTGGTGAAAACATTTATATGGTTTAAGACAGTCCAGGATATTGCATAGAGTAATTACTTTTGATCATGTCATTTTTCTGTTTGTTTTTAAAGAAGACAGTGATTATTGTTCAGTGAAATAAAAACAACATGACCATTTCACTTAGTTTGGTTGAGTAGATTGGTTTTCTGTATTTAACATTTAATTGCATATATGGCTTTAAGTTATTCATGAAAATAGTTGCTTAAATAAAATGATTAATTTATTTACTGTTTCTGAATTTTGTATTTTTTCTTCTTGGCAAACTTTGTTTTGCATTAAGTAGTTTCTTCTGGTTCATAGTTGGAGTGGGGGAGTGGCTATTACCTGAATTAAAATTAAAGTATGCACATTGCAGTCTTATTGCAATATATATAAAGTGTAAGGATGTTCTAAATTCTGTACTGTAGAAGGGAAGCAAAATACAGTATAGGATTAATTAAGGATAGTGGCATGTGAGAAAGGGGAAAATGTGTACTTCTGAATTCGAGGACTGATGCCCTGTAATTGGAGCACTGAAATAGTGAATGAAGGAGAGAATAAAGGGGAAATTAAATAACCTGAGGAAAGGAATGATAAAACAGTGTTTTAATATCCTATTTTCTGGAATACCATTATAAATTCATACTCTAGTACTGTGAAAATTGTTCTTTGAAATAAGTATTTTTATAAAAACTTACGTTGTAATTGTTTTGGGTGAACTTTTTTAGTTCTTAAAAACAATGTTCAGAAAGAAAGGAAAAAGAACAGAAAACAATAAATTTCTAGTGATATATAGGTAAAAAAATTACTCCTTCATTTTATGAATAAATTCTATGATACTTTTTCTGGAGTCTCTTCTTTGATTAGGGAAAATTTTATTTAAACTTATAACCATATTCATCTATATACATAATACTGTAGCCATAATTTCTAGGGCTATTTATAAAGTAGGTATACTAAATACACGTACATGTTAAATAACTGTCAAGATTTACACACACTTCAAAATGATTTTTTAAATTTATTTTTACTTATTGATAGACCTTCATTTATTTATTTATGAATATATGTGGTGTTGAGAATCAAATCCATTGCCTCAGACATGCTAGGCAAGTGCTCTACCACTGAGCCACAACCCCAGCCCTAACTACTGAGTACTGCTAAGTACTTTTGTGTGAATAGCAACACAGTAAGCAGTGAAACTCAGTTTAGTGTTTGATAGTTAATATTGGTTTTCTAGCATTATCTTTTACATTTTTTTAACAATTTGAGGTGAAGTTCACATAGCATATAATGAACCATTTAAAATGTACAGTTTAGTGGTGGTATTTATTGTAGTTGTGTTATTGTGAAACTGTCATTTCTTGTTTCAGGATGTTTTTATTATACCAGAACATCCCATACCCATTAAGGAATTGCTCCCCATTACTCCTTAACCCTCAATCTCCTGACAACCTCTAATTTTTCTGTCTGTAGATGTGCTTGTTCGTGATAGGTGACATAGTTGAAACCATTTAATATGGGTCTGGCTTATCTGACTTGGTTTAATGTTCTTGGGGTTCATCCAAGTTGTAGAGGAATCAGTATTTCATTCCTTTTTTAGCAGTGACTATTATTCCATTGTATATATATACCACATTTATTTTTGATATATCTTTTGGCTATTGTGAATGATGCTGCTATGAAACATTTGCATATAAATTTCTGTGTGGAAGTATATTTTTATTTCTCTTGGGTATATACCTGGGTGTGGGGTTATTGGGTCATGTGGTAATTTTGTGTTTAATTTATTGAGGAACCACCAAATTGTTCTGAACAGTGGCTTTACCATTTTACATTATCACCAGCAGCTTAGAGTTCTTATTGCTCCACATCTCACCAATACCTGTTAATTTTTTTGTTTTGATTTTTAAAAAATGACCATTCTAATGGGTATGAAGTAGTGTCTTATTGTGGTTTTTGACTTGCATTCCCTTTAATGACCAGCGAAATTGAACATTTTCATGTGTGTCAAACATTTGTGTATCTTCTTGGAAGAAATGTCTTCTCAGGTTCATTGCTCACTTAAAACGATTTTTTTTAAGAGTTGTAGATGGACAGCATACCTTTACTTTGTTTTTTTATGTGGTGCCAAGGATCGAACCCAGTGCCTCACATGTGTTAGGCAAGGGCTGTGCCACTGAGCTTTAGGCCCAGCCTCAGCCCCTCAGCCCATTTAAGAATTTTTCATTATTTTTTTCTATTCCACTAACCTTTAATTTTTGCTTGTCCTCTTGGAGAATTATAGATCAGTTTACCCATCATGTATAGCTCGTCTACTTTTAGGATCACATAATGTATGTAGAGACATAAATATACAAGCATACATATACATATTCAAATGTATTATATAAATATACATACAATTCCAAGTACAAAAATAGCAGACTGAAAGTTGGGACACCTTCATATTAAGTAACCAGTAAATGGTAAAATAATTTTCATCTTTTAAATTATTATATAAATTGGAAGGTAAATGTATCTCTTTGTCTGTTTCGGATCCATTTGTTGTGTTTTTAATTTTTTTGTCCCCCTAATAACTTGGACATGTAAGAAAGAACTTAGGCTTTAGCCCCTGTGTACTGGAAATTGCCCAAGGTGGCCTTTAAGTTAAGACTGTTAACTGTTGATCCTCCTGCCTCAACCTGAGAAGCTGGAATTACGTAAAGGTGTGTGCTACTTTGACCTGCTGATGTGATTTTTTTTCAATATGTATATATCTTTTATTAAAATAGTATTTTCCAATTATTTATTTAGAAACAAATAGGATTAGTCTAAAAGTACAGGCTTGCCTTCTACCACACCTAATTTCATGAGGGTTTTCTTCATTGCTATCTTCTTTTCTTTCTGCTCACCCCCACTTTTTTTTTTATTAGTTCTAATTAGTTATACATGACAGTAGAAAGCCTGTCAATTCATTGTACACAAATGGGACAGAATTTTTCACTTCTCTGGGTTGTACACGAAGTAGAGTCACACCATTTGTGCAGTCATATATGTACCTAGGGTAATGAAGTCTGTATCATTCCACCTTCTTTCCTACCTCCTTGCCTCCTCCCCTCCCTTTGTCCCATCTAAATTTTCTTCACTCATCCCATGCCCTCTCCCCACTATAGATGAGCATCCACTTATTAGACAAAACATTCGAGCGGGGTGCGGTGGCGCATGCCTGTAATCTTAGCACTTTGGGAGGCTGAGACAGGAGAATCATGAATTCAAAGCCAGCCTCAGCAACGGTGAGGCGCTAAGCAACTCAGTGAGACCCTGTCTCTACATAAAACACAAAATAGGGCTGGGGATGTGGCTCAGTGGTCAGGTGCCCCGAGTTCAATCCCTGATAACAAAACAAAAAAAAACAAAAAAACATTCAGCCCCTGTTTTTTGGGATTGGCTTATTTCGCTTAGCATGATATTCTCCAGCTCCGTCCAATTACTGGCAAATGCCATAATTTTATTTTCTTTTATTGCTGAGTAATATTCCATTGTGTATATATATACCACAGTTTCTTTATGCATTCATCTGTTGAAGGATATCTACGTTGGTTCTACAGTTTGGCAATCGTGAATCATGCTGCTATAAACATTGAAGTGGCTGCATCACTATAGTATGTGGTTTTAAATCTTTAGGGTATAGACCGAGGAGTGGGATAGCTGGGTCAAATGGTGGTTCCATTCCAAGTTTTCTGAGGAATCTATGTACTGCTTTCCATTGTGGCTGCACCAATTTGCAGTCCCACCAGCAATGTTTGAGTGTACCTTTTCTCCCACATCCTCACCAACACTTCTTGTTGCTTGTATTCTTGATAACTGCCACTTGACTGGTGTGAGATGAAATCTAAGTAGTTTTGATTTGCATTTCTCTAATTGCTGGAGATGTTGAACATTTTTTCATGTATTTGTTGATAGGTTGCAGATCTTCTGAGAAGTATCTGTTCAGCTCCTTAGCCCATTTATTGATTGGGTTGTTTGTATTTTTTTTGGTATTAAGTTTTTGAGTTCTTTATGTATCCCGGAGATTAGTGCTCTAACTGATGTACGTGTGGCAAAAATTTGTTCCCAAAATGTAGGCTCTCTCTTCACCTCATTGATTGTTTCTTTTGCTGACAGGAAGCTTTTTAGTTTGAATCCGTATCATTTACTGATTTTTTATTTTATTTCTTGCACTTTAGGAGTCTTGTTAAGGAAGTTAGGGCCTAATCTGACATGGGGAAGATTTGGGCCTGCTTTTTCTTCTGTTAGGCACATTTAGTCTTGTCTAATTCCTAGGTCATTGATCCACTTTGAGTTGAGTTTTGTGCATGGTAAGAGATAGGGGTTTAGTTTCATTTTGCTGCATATAGATTTCCAGTCTTCCCAGCACCATTTGTTGAAGAGGCCATTTTCTCTCCAATGTATTTTTTTAATTTTTGGTACTGGAGATTGAACTCAGGGGTACTCGACCCCTGAGCCACATCCCCACCCCTATTTTGTGTTTTATGTAGAGACAGGGTCTCACTGAGTTGCTTAGTGTCTCGCCGTTGCTGAGGCTGGCTTTGAACTCGCGATTCTCCTGTCTTAGCCTCCCTAAGTGCTGGGATTACAGGTTTGCGTCACCGTGCCCAGCTTCCAATGTATGTTTTTGGCACCTTTGTCTAGTATGAGATAATTGTATTTATGTGGGTTAGTCTGTTTCTTCTATTCTGTACCATTGGTCTACATGTACATTTTTGTGCCAATATCATGCTGTTTTTGTTACTGTAGCTTTGTAGTATAGTTTAAGGTCCGATATTGTGATGCCTCCTGCTTCATTCTCTCTTTTTTTTGTTTTTTAATTTTTTTTAGTTGTTGATGGACCTTCATTTTGTTTATTTACATGTGGTGCTGAGAATTGAACCCAGTGCCGCACACATGCTAGGCAAGTGCTCTGGGCTGCAACTCCACTGGGCTGCAACTCCACTGGGCTGCAACTCCAATCCCTCCTGCTTCATTCTTCTGCTGAGGATTGCTATGGCTAGTCTAGGGCTCTTATTTTACCAAATGAATTTCATGATTGCTTTATCTATTTCTTTAAGGAATGATATTGGGATTTGAATTGGAATCACAGTGAATCTGTGTAGCGCTTTTGGTGTAAGTGTGGCCATTTTGACAATATTAATTCTGCCTATCCAAGAGCATGAGAGATCTTTCCATCTTCTAAGGTCATCTTCAGTTTCTTTTTTAGTGTTTTGTAGTTTTCATTGTAGAAGTCTTTCACTTCTTATTAAATTGGTTTCCAAGTATTTTATTTCATTCTTTTGAGGCTATTGTGAATGGGTTAGTTTTCCTAATTTCTCTTTCAGAGGATTTGTCACTGATGTATGGAAATGCATTTGATTTATGGGTATTGATCTTATATCCTGCTGTTTTGCTGAATTCATTTATTCTAGAAGATTTCTGGTGGAGTATTATGGATCCTCTAAGTATAGGATCCATAAAATCTGATACTAGAATCATGTAGTTGGCATATAGTGATAGTTTGAGTTCTTTTCCTATTCATATCCCTTTAATTTCTTTCGTTTGTCTAGAGTTTGAAGGACTGTGTTGAATAGAAGTGGTGAAAGAAGGTATCCCTGTCTTGTTCCCATTTTTAGAGGGGATGCTTCCAGTTTTTCTCCATTTAGGATGATGATGGCTTTGGGTTTAGCATATATAGCTTTTACAGTGTTTTATAATGAGGTGTGTTCCTCCTATCCCTGGTTCTTCTAGTGTTTTGAACACAAAGAGGTGCTGTATTTTATCAAATGCTTTCTCTGCATCAGTTGATATAATCATGTGATTCTTTTAAGTCTGTTGATGTGATGAATTACGTTTATTGATTTTCGTATGTTGAACCAACATCCCTGGAGTGAACCCCACTTGATCATGGTGCACTTTTTAAAATATGTTTTTATATGAAATTTGCCAAAATTTCATTGAGAATTTTTGCATGTATGTTCATCAGGGATATTGGTCTGAAATTTTCTTTCCTTGATGTGCCTCTGTCTGGTTTTGTTATCAGGGTGATACTCGCCTCATAGAATGAATTCAGAAGAGTTCCTTCCTTTTCTCTTTCATGGTATAATTTGAGGAGAATTGGTATTAATTCTTCTTTTAGGTCTTGTAGAACTTGGCTGAGAATCTGTCTGGTCCTGGGCCTTTCTTGGTTGAGAGGCTTTTGATGGTGTCTTCTGTATCCTTGCTTGAAATTGATCTGTTTAAGTTGTGTATGTCCTCCTGGTTCAGTGATGTCTTTAAGATTTTCTATTTTACTGGATTATAAATTTTCAGAATAGTTTCTAATTGTCTTCTGTATTTCAGTAGTGGCTGTTATGATATTTCCTTTTTCATTGCAAGTTTTAGTATTTTGAGTTTTCTCTCCCCTTTTCAGTAGGGTGGCTAAGAGTTTGTCAATTTTATTTAGTTTTTCAAAGAACCAGCTATTTGTTTCGTCAGTTTTTTGAATTGTTTCTTTTGTTTCAATGTCATCGATTTCAGCCCTGGTTTTTTTTTGTTTTTTTTTTTTTTT
>PVHX01011208.1:0-53460 GCA_004024805.1 Geosciurus inauris
GGTTTCTCTTTCTCCCTGATTTTCTCTGTCTCACTTCTTCCCTCCCTCCTTTCTTTCTCCTCTCCTTTCCTCCCTCCATCCCTTTCTTCCTCCCTCCTTTTCTTCCTCCCTCCTTCCTTTCCTTTCCTTTCCCTCCCTCTCTCCCTCCCTTCCTTCCTTCCCTCCTTCCTTCCTTTTCCCCTTTCTTTCTCTCCTTTCTCTCCTCCTTCTTCACAACTCTTCCTTCTTCCCCTTCCCTTCCTTCCATCTTTCCTCCTCAGAGATGGCAGGTTTCTCCCTGCTGAAGCCTGGAGCAAACCTCTAGTAATATATGTGCAGTAAAATACTCAACTCATTGAGTCAAATTTAAAGTTTTGGTTTGAGATAGTGCTCTGTGTCGACACGGAGCCCATGATGGCAGATGATTTCCTTCAGTCTGTGTCTCATGACCTGGTTGGTTGGAGGGGTAAAGAGGTCAGGCGTGCATGATGAGGGTGAGAATGTGAGTGGGAGCCACTGTGGGGCATCACGGGTGCACAGAGGAGCGCCCACCTGTGGCAGGACACATGGCAGCTCCCCACTCTTCTCTCCCTCATTTTGGAGGAGGAGTCTATCTATGTTCATGCCCACTGATCCAAGCTCACTTGTCACCAGCGAGAGAAGGATCCATGCTTGGCACACATCCAGGGATCCATAAGTGCCAACTACTGCTATGGTCATTTCCCATGTCTCTGTCACAAGAGGAGGAGACCAAAAGTGCCGTTCATTTCAAGGACAACAAGAGAACACATTCCGTGTGTGTGGAAATGAAGATAATCAGTACATAATTAATAGGAAACACAGGTCTATTCAGTCAAACACATTGACTGAAACACTTTAAAATGTTTACCTCCACCATCCTTTGTAAATGCTACCATTGATATGGGGGAAGGATGTGTTGGGCAAATAGAGGGGGCCTGGAACTATAGCCTTCGTATTTCAACAGAGCTCTTCCTAAATGCAAATAAGGAGAGTGCTGCTTCCTGAGAGAGCCGACCATGCGAGACCTGTGGACCATTGCATGCATTTGGTTCCTTGAGTTCTCCCAATGTGTCCTTATCTATCTCACCTTACCCATGGTAGGTGGTAGAAAAATCCAGACGCTGTCCTGAGGACTCACTCATACTGCAGGAAGCTGAGGTGTTTGTTGTGCTTCCTTGTTGAATCTGTTTTCCTCCTCCGAGTGTTTGAGGCCCGAAAGCCGGTTTTATTTCTGTCTGTGCCACTTACCAGCTGTTGGATTTTAGCTGGAGGCACAGTTACCAGATTTGGCAAGTACTCATACCCAATGACAAATACAGCCTTTGGAACTTATGCTAGACACTGTCTATTTGAAGTTGAAGTTTACCTGGGGGTCCCGTATTTTATCTGACACTCCTCATCTTTAACACAGCAAGGCCTTGACTTCCTTGCAGGTGCAGAGGGAGCCAACCAGGGACTCAGCCTCCCTTCAGCCTCCTTCCTCACTGCCAGTCTGCAAGACATGAGGTCAAATGCCTGTTCTTGGGGCTCCTTCTCTGCCTGAAGTGCTATTTTCAAATTCCAGCTCATGCCTGGACCATCCTTCAGGTGAGCTTCATGCTGTGTTGTGTTTTTCTTGCCACAGACTGTTTCCATGCATTCCGACACCTGTTCAGAAAGTGGCAGTGAATGACAGCATCACCAGAGGCCCAGACCCCCATTTATTAATGATCAGGGAAGATTTTCAAGTTAAGAAGGCATTTGGGGACGGGAAAGTCATAGACTATTTGGGGAAAGAAAGAAATTCGTGGCTTAAATAGAAACATGAGGGGAGCTGTCCAAATTTGAGGTCTACAGAAGATGTGTCTGCAGGACTGGGAAGACAATTACTCCTGGCAACCCGGCAGGTCAAGCAGGTGTCTCTAAATCCAGACAGAGCTGGGTTCAAGTCCTGCCCATGTGACCTTGGGTGATTCAAGCTTTCTGAGTCCCTGTATCCTACATAGCCAGCTATGAGCACTAGCTAAAATCATGTATTTTAAAGATTTAGTGTAACACATCAGAAGAGAGAAAATACCCAATTAATGATCTTTAACAGATGAAAAGGCTGTTTTTGTGTGGAAGTTGCTGACATTTTGCAGATCCAAAAGTGCCTCCCAAGCAACTCCACCCACACCAGCAAGGTGCAAAGAAGAGCTTTCCTTTGTTGTGAATGTCTGATCAATACGTGTCACACATTACTTGTGATTTAAGTTGGGCGATGTGGGAAGAGTTTCTGATGAACGGTGATGAGTCCATTAATATAAAATCTCTGTATTTTCAAAGACTGGCAGCTTACCTGGGTTTTAACTTGCCTCACTGGGCATGCACAACACATCTGCCTGTCGAGGGCCACAGGTGTTGTAGACACTGCCTTAGGGGCTGGGCCGCCCTTCCTGAGTGGTGAGGAAGCAGGCGGCATGGTGGGCAGCGCTGCTCTCTGTCTTCCTGGTCAAACATGTGCACAAGGAACCAATTACAGGTGCATTTCTCAGGTGGAGGGGGCTCCTTACTTGCCCAGTGGACTCTCAGGTCGGGGCAGAGGGTCCCTGGTGATGCTCAGTGGGTCATGTGTGATGAGTAGCTAGATACCTCACTTGGGCACCTGTCCTCTCTGCTGTGGAATCTAGGAAGTAGATAGGAAGACAGAGTCCACGAGGGGCTAAAGGGAGCGGTGCACAGGAAGCCTCCAGAACGCTGGTCAGTGTGCCATAGGCCCTTGCCCAATGCGAATGTCATCATTGTCTATAAGCATCGTTTTGTTTCTTTTCAGTGTTCAAATCACAATTCTGCATGTGAATAAAGAGTGGTGGGGCTCTTCAATATCATGATGTGAAAAGACCCCTGAGGGCGCCAGAGCAGGGTCTTGCTGCTGGTATATTTAAGGCAGCAATGAATCCTAGAGTAAAACTCCGTCTTTTTGGTGAGATGATTGACACCATAACTCACCAAAGGCAAGGGTTCTCAGCATGGTGTGCAGACACCCTCACTGCCACAGGGTCACATCAGTGTGTCCTCCTGAGACACACTGCCCCGTCTGTCCCTGTGTGCTAGTGTCTCCTGGCTGCTCCAGCAGGGCAGATGTGGTAGAGGACACTGCCTGCCCTCGTCGGCTCACTGATTCTCTTCTGCAGATGGCTCTGGAGAGCTGGATGGAGCACTGCTGTGGGGCCCACCCTTTGGATCATAGAGATGCTTAACACTGGCTCAGTCCCATCCAAGTGAGCAATAAGAGGAAGACTTTAGAGCAGGCAGGGAGGCAATCAATATGAGATTGCTTGTAGGAAACCAAAAATAACAAGAAAACCTCCAGGAGTTTTTTCTGGCCTGAGTTTTGCACTGTACAACCATAGATGGCAGCTGTTATGCAAAACAGGAGCAAAGGAAGAGTGGCAAAAAGAGATGTCATGTGGTTTGTTACTCCCCTTCCCCGGGGGGGCCAGGCTCTGGAAACAACAGCACTCTTCCTGCCAATGGCAGGGCGCCAGCCCCCAGCTTGGTGTGTTCATTAGTTATGTTTTACATATATGGAAATTTCCAATGAAGAAATTTTAGAAGAAAACATCTTGCTTACAACTCAGGAGCTAAATATTTCCATCACAGAGAAATCTGCTTATTTACATCTCAGGAAAAGATGCATAAAGGAGCCAGCAAACATCCCATTCTGCTGAGATCTCGCAGTTTTGTGTACACACACATGCACCCATGAGCATGCACACGTGTGTGTTTGTGCACATACACAGTTTCCTCTTCTTTCTATCCATCTGCATATTTGAATATTCACCTCATCTATCAGCAGCTGTAAGGTGCAGCTCACTTTTAACTTCCTCTGGGAAAGCTGCTGATAGATGGTTTGCTTGTTATACAATAAGATAAGATAGATGGTCTAAAACTGGTCTACAGATGCATAGACCTGCAGCCTGAAAACCTGTTCTGGCTTCATATGAGGACCTGGACACCTGATTATAGAGGCTTGTTATTTATGCCATTCTGTTGGGAGTGATTTGTTATTCAGCAATAGCACACCAATTCACCCACACTGATTTCTATTTTTTCTTAAATCATTTTTTCCTTCACTATAAACATGGTGGATAAAATGTTTATATATCACCTTACAATATTTTCTCGCTTCATTTGTATGTCATTTAAGATTGTGACAGAAACCCAAGCATAATTGGCTGAATTCATAAGGCAAAGTCATTAACTCACATGATTCCAGATATTGAAATATTATTAGGGGGCTGGGGTTGTGGTACAGTGGTAGAGCACTTGCCTAGCATGCTTGAGGCACTGGGCTCAATACTCAGCACCACATATAAATAAATGAAAAAAAAATAAAGTTACACCAACAACTTAAAATATTTTAAAAAATGAAATATTATTAGGATCCTCTTTTACTCAGCTCACAAGCATAAGACTTCCATTCAACCAGTTTAATATACTTGGAAGCAACAAGGCTTTTCTTTTTCAATGCTTTTTACAAAAGGATCAACCTTAATTTTAGTGATCTAGTTGAGGTACTTGTCTCTCCCTGACTAAGATGATGAAATGGGTTGAACTGATTGGCTTATCCTGGGCTTCAAGCCACTGGTGCTGACAGAGGTTTGTACTTACTTTAGTTACAACTAAACTAATTCCAGGTACTTGGGAATTGGGAAGAGATGGTTTGCCGCAGGAAAATCAGTGCTTTCTAATTTAGAAGAAGGGAGAGTGGGTGTCAAGTTGGCTAAAACTATAGATATTTATCCCGTTGAAACATCACCTAAGTTAGAAATGCTGGGCTATGTTTTATCAGCTTGCATATTTAACCAAGCATCTGAAATTCCAAAACAAATATGCCATCTTGTCTCCTGCTCATTATTTGTTCAGTTTTTAGAAACTGAATACTGTTGTGTACGAGAAACTCTGCTGAGTTATAACCATATTGTTGATCAATTTAGGTATGGTTTCTTTTTTCCAAGCATTTTAATTCTAGCAGAAAATATAATGCATAGTTATATAATTAATAATCTATAATTATGATATCCTTTGAGCTATGATAGAGTAATAGGGATTGAAACACTCAAAAACAAAACATATACAAAACAACAGTTTTCAAGACACTGGTCAGTCAATACTTCACCGTGGTCTCTGAGAAAAAGGAAACAAGTAAGATGGTCCCTTATATTTGTCCCATACTATTGCCCTGAGTGAGATTCAACCCTGAAGCTTCTGGAGGGGGACCCGGGAGAGCATGGTGGACTACCTGAGTTGAACACAGAGAGATAGGGGTCCAGGGAGACCAAGGGGACTACATCTTGCAGAGCATGAGAGATAAGAAACAGATAAAAAACCCCAAAGATCTGCAGTAGGGCCCCCTTGAGCCCTCAGCAGGCTAGTGATCATGCAGAGGTGTTAGAAAGTAACCCAAACCTCTACAGAAAGGGTTAGTTAGTGCAGTCCTGACACATACCTGGGGCTTGGAACAGCTCCTGTTCCCTCCAGGCAACCAGGAAAGTGCATGATTCATGGGGACTGAGTAGTCTGCACAGAGAGGTATTGTCCCAGAAATGAGGAACAATCTGTTCTAGACTGAGCATTGGTCCATTCCTTCCTGACAAATCAAGAACAAGACCAAAAAGGACAAAGTTATTTTCCAGTAACTTAACTGATTCCCAAAATCAACTTCCAGAACATTTATAGGTGTACAAAAATACCTATTACCTGGAAGAGTAAAATGCATAATATCTGCCACCCAGGGATAAAACATTAGTCATGAGAAGAAGCAAGAAAATATGACCCCAGGTGAGTAGAACCAGTAATCAATCCAATCAATCCAATCCAATTCATAAACAACACAGATGTTATAATTACCAATTAGATAAAATGACTTGGGACTGCATCCTATATGTTTCAAAGTTAAAACTAAATGCATGGAAGATATAAAAAATCTCAAACTTCTAGAAATAAAAACTATGATGAGTGAGATGAAAGATACACTAGATGTGGCTAATGGCAGATTACATGTTATGGAATTAAAGATAGTAAACTTGAATACATAATAGGAGCTATCCAAAACAAATCATAGAAAACCAAAATACAGAGAGGCACATTAAGTGATTCATACAACAACACCAAGAAGAGTCCCAGAAGGAGTGGAGAGTAGGACCCTTGAAAGAATAATGACCAGAAATTTTCCAAATTTAATGAACTATAAAGTCTCAAATCTAGGAAGCTCAATGAAGCCCAAGGAACATGAATTAAATAATAGCAGGGCACATCATAATCAAATTCAAACCAGTGATAAAAGAGAAAATCATAAAAGCCAATAGCGGCCATCCTTATCTGTGTGGCTCTGAACATAATGTCAACGTCTCCCCACTGGACACATTGTAGATGAGAAGGCAAAGAAACCACAATTCATAGTCTTGAAAGCTCGAAAATAAGCAAAATAAATTGTTTACCTAGAATTCTAATGGGGTGAACCCCTTTCACAAGCTAATGCAACACTAATTGTATTTCAGACATACAAAAGCTGTAGTTATCTACCAGTAGAAGACACTTACCTCAAAAGTACTTTCTTTTAATTTTTTTTAAAAAATTCTTAATTCTATTTGTAAATGACAACCACTGAATATAGGCATTTGTGGGGCATGATGTGATGTTTTGATACATGTTTTTAATGGAAAATGTTTAAATCAGACTAATTATCAAATCTGTCACCTCACTTCTTTGTGTGTGTGATGAAATGTTTTACATCTACTTTTTCAGCCACTTTGAAATATACAACGCATTCTGGTTTTTTTTATAGTCATCACTGTGTACAGTGGATCACTAAAGGACATATTCATGTAGGAAAAAAATATCCCATGGACATACAGGTTAGCATGAAGGAATGAAGGACTGCAGAAATTGTGACTCCATCCCCCCTCCTCTTTCTTAGAATCTCTTTAAATGATAACTCTTTCTATGATATATTGCAATAGTCTCAAAGTATCTCCCCTCAACATTGATCAAATAAAAGAGAAAAAGAAAGAAAGATGGTAATTTCATGGTGGCAAAAGCTTGAAGACTTTACCTTCACCACAATATTGATGGGACAGCCCATCAATAACAGTCCTATCAGAACCACAAACCTCCGTGTATGACAGGACACTGCACCCCCCTGCGGCATTCTTACTAGAAATGTGTCATTCTAATCTAGTCATGGGAAAATGCCAATGGAAAAAGGTACATTCTTCAAAATAATTGAGAAGAGTTCCTAAAACACAAAAATTTTGTCAAAGACGAAAATAAGGAACTGTCACGGATCCAAGGAGACTTAGGAGATACAACAACTAAATGCCTAGATTGAATTCTGCAGCCAGTAAAATCATTCGTGGTGACATTCCATTGGCTGGTAATTTCTAATGACACACCAGTGCTAATTCCTGCTTTTGATTGCTGTGTCATGGCCATGTATGATGTCGGCATCAGTGGAGACTGGGTGAGGGTGCCATTTTCTCCTACAGTTTTTCTGTGAATCTGAAATTATTTCATATTAAAGCAATGATGAAATGGGAAGTAACAAGAGATGACTCTAGAAAATAGCAGCAGAAAGCTGACATAGTTTGGAAGATAACAATACTTATCCTGGATAGTCCATGTTGAACTCAGAGCTAAAGAGTGAGCAGGCACCACCCATAGAACTGTGGATGAGCTTTGGTTCTAGGTATTTGCTGAACTCAGTATGGATGCTGAGTTACATGCAAACTTATGTTAAGTCTAGCACCATTCCATGGAAATGAAGAAGTTATGGCATTGGAGAGAACTCTTTCAATGTGATTATCACCAATATAACCATACTTTGTTTTTATGGAGCTGGGGAGGGAACTCATACCCTTGTGCATGCTAGGCAGGAGATCTGCCACTGAGCTACATCTCCAGCACTAACTGAAAGTTCTTCCTCCACAAGAAAGTCTGGAATATCTCACCATCATCATCTTCCATCCTGAAAATCAGGCACATGGAGGATGCAGATTCTTTTCCCGCCATCTTCATCTTCTTGCCAAGACTTCAGGTCCCTTTCTAATGAACTAAGTATGAAGATGAGGAGTAGAATTTGTGTTGCTAGATTGACTTTCCCACTAGAAAGCCTGTTGTTTTCTGTGAAGCCTGAAATAGTATCCTGTGATGTCAGGAGTATCATGCTCACCTGTAAAAGACAGTCAGGTAAGAATGAGCTCTTACATAGTGAACAAAAAGTAATTGATCATCGTTAGGGGCTAAGCCAAGCTTTTTTGGAAGATGTTTCCCATCGTTTCCTGACCTAGAATAGTTAAGTCACATCTAGTTCAGTAATGAGCAGGATCTTGTTAGTAGAAGAATATTTTTGAAATGCATGATAATAGTGTGCTCATGAAATTGACACAAAAGCTTGCCTTATAGGGTGAGTTATGACATCCACACTGTCGTCACAAGAATAAATGGTAATGGGGTGTGTTCCCAGCAGGATGAGCACTTGAGAACCACATTTCCTCTCACGTTTCAATAGTGAAGGCTCTTCTGGCTGTTTACAGCTACCCCTTCATTCCTTCTGAGCATTCTGCTCTCCACTGTTCCAATTGTGGTTGTGTAGTCTTAGGAAAACCATGGCTTGTTGGGAAAGGAGATTTCCAGTCACAACCTAGCAGAAGCTTACCTTTGCTACAGGGACGTAATTAGGAGGGATGGTGAATGCCAAGTCCGTTTATTTTTCCCCCTGTTACCAGATAAATGCTGTTACTATGCATTTCCTGAAAGGTTGTCCCAATGCTAATGGAAAGTCATATCAATCAGAAACCCTCTGCCTCCTTCTTTCCCCCAGAGATCACCTCCCAGGGACACAGGACATCAGAAAACCCTGGTCAGATGCGGGACCAGAGGTGGGGGCCGCCTGAGTCTGAATTCTCTTCTGACTATTGGAGGAGGTCCAATGTCTTCTAGATCCTTGGCCACTCTCTCTTTCTGTTTAATGAATAGTTGAAAAGGAACTAGTGGACTTCCAATGTGCATATCATATCTGGTTTAAATTTTGGAGTACACTATCTTTTAAATGCTCTCAGATATCCTAGTTTGATATTGTTGTGGCTTTTAGTCTATATTTTGATTCTTGGTGATAGGTGTATTTAATAAGCTCTGCAGTGTGGGGTGTGGGTGTTCCTCTGAGGCTGGAAGAGTGAGGGGTTCCCGTCTCTGTTGAATGAATGGTGCCATGTTTGTTATAATCATAGTCAGTCTGAGTGTAGGTCTGATGTGGGTTTGCTGTGTTACCTTTAGGTCCCCAGATAGTGTTGCTCAGCTCACTGTTTCTGTATTTGGCGGTCAGTTGCCCTGAGAGTGGCCCTGGACATAGGATTCTCAAATTCAGTTCCAGACGAGTCTGCAAGAACACCAGCTCAATGTGCTAAATTAGCAATGCCCTCAAGAGCATGGGTGATTATTTTCCTAAATAACACAAACCTGTTCTGACTTAATAACAATAGTTTTACTGGGAAATAGAATTGTGGTAATTTCCAAGTTAGTGTATCTCATTAATGAGATTTACTAACTATTATTGGCAATATCGTGGAATGTCTTTGTGTTACAAACCATGTTCTAAATTACTTTTTTTTTATCCACAGCAGAAAAGCTTTTCCAAATATCCTCTGGAGGGGAAATGTATGTGCTTCGGGAAGTCTTAATGGCTTTTCCCAGGTGACAAGCTTTGACTGCACAAACTGAAGTAATTATGTTTTTTATCATACGTGTGTGTCTTCAAAATATCAGCTTTCAGAATGATACTCACTATTATACATCCAAATATTCTGAGTTGTTTAACTAGGACCTGGAAAGATGAATTAAGCAGAAGTCAAGGATCATAACTTCGAGTCTTTGAGTCTGAGCTCTAGGGCTGTGTGAACTTAAACAAGGTCACGCATCACCTCTTGCCTCCAGCCTCTTTGTGTATAAAACAAGGGGGTCATTTATTCATTTAGAAACTAGTATGTGACAATACTATTATAGGCCTTCTGAAAATAGCAGCAAATGGAAGAGGACAGGATTTCTAATCTCTAGGAGCTTATAATATCATAAAAAAGACAACAAACATATAGATGAATGAATAAAATAATAAAATAAATGAGAGATGAATTGACAATGTGAACAAAACCCTGTAAGATATTTGAGGGAGCCTGGGGGTGGCAGTTTGGGAGAAAAATCTGTCAGGATGGCAACTTTTGAGCTGCAATTGGAATAATGAAGAATATTCAGTTCTAGAAATCTTGGAGTGAATACTTTCCAGGCAGAGGGAATAGGAGACCGTTCCCTGAGGTGGGAATGTTTTGATTTCCTAAACCATCTTCAGCATACATTTCAATGACGTTTGCTTTGGTCATTTCAGAACAGTTCCTTACCTGTGGTATCCCAGGCTTGCTATTGTCAATGGTTGGGCTTAGCTTAGTCTGTGCTTAGCTTTCATTAAATTCTCTGGGCATCAATTAAATGCAGGTGATTGTGTATGTGACTTTCTCCTCCCCTAGATGCCTAAGGTTTGTTTGCACCATTCCCAATCTAACATACCCCATTTTCCTGGCCAATGTCCCAATGTGACTTGTGAGTTGATTTGAAATCAGAGGAATTAGAAAGCCCTGCTGCTCCTAGCTCTTTGTAGATACTCTATCTAGGAGCCCTCCCACCACCAACAATATATCCAATTATTGGAAAATATATCCAATTTAGATTTCATCATTCATTTAGTGTTTTCTGCAAGGCATGGAGAGATTAAAATCTCCAACATTAATACTCAATGTGAATAGCATTGGTATTGATAAAAGTAATTAGAAGAGAGCAGCTAATACGTGTTTCACACATTGATCTGGTTAGGCATTGACTCTGAAGTAGTATGTTAGGCCATGATGGGTCCAACTAGCATCTCAACATGGATCAGTCAATGGAAATCTCCCAATCCAACTTAGTGTACCCCTTGATAGTTAGCAAGAGAGTCAAAGACTTAATGGTCACTCTAGGATCTGGTGCTGGTCGACAAGCCTCCTTCATTATGGTTCCATGATTCAAAAAGATGCTTCTGCAACACGATGACCACCATATTGGTTTCACTTCACTGATAACCTGACCATTGATAGTGGAAAGTTACTTTTTATATTATGTGTGAAAGAAGCTTGTTGTAGGGGTTTCTAAATTTTGCTACAATCCTAAAATCATAGATGTCTTTGCAAGTTATGAATCTAAAATAATATCAGTGTTCAGTTGAAAATCAAAGTACTACACAGCTATACCAGGCAATTAATAATTAACACATTTGGGCATTTTTTAAAAGTGTGTGATCTTTGTGATATTTATTTTTTAAGCAGGCATTATAGGTTGACTATATCTTACCTGAAATACTTGTATTTCAGATTTTAGATTTTTTTTGAAAATTGGAATATTTGCATAAATATCATGAGATATTTTGTAGGTGGGACCCAGATTTGAACACTAAATTCAGTTATGCTTCATATACACTCTCTACACTACCCTGATAGTATTTTTTATGTAATATTTTAATGTTTTTTATTTATTCTTTTTAGTTATACATGACAATAGAATGTATATTGGCAAATTATACATATATAGAGTATTACTTATTTAATTAGGATCCTATTCTTGTGGTTGTACATAATGTGGAGTTCCCTAGTTCTGTATTCAAACACAAGGCTATGAAACTTAAGTCTGATTAATTCTACTGTCCTTCCTATTTTCCTCCCCTACCTTCCCTTCATTCCCCTTTCTCAAATCCAATAGACTTCTATTCTTTCCCTCCTTATACTCCCTTGTTTTGGATTACATCCATATATCAGAGAAAACATTTGGCCTTTGGTTTTTTGAGATTGTCTTATTTCATTTAACATAATATTCTCCAGTTCCATACATTTACCAGAAAATGCCATAATTTCCTTCTTTTTATGGCGGAGTAATATTTCATTATGCATATATATCACATTTTCTTTATTAATTCATCCATTAGAGGACACCTAGGTTGTTTCTATAGCTTGGCTATTGTGAATTTAGTTGCTATAAACATTGATGTGGCTGCATCACTATAGTATTATGATTTTAAGTCCTTTGCCTATAGACTGAGGAGTGAAATAACTGGGTCAAATGATAGTTCCATTCTAAGTTTTCTAAGGAATCTCCATATTACTTTCCATAGTGGTTGCACCAATTTGCAGTCCCACCAGCAATATATGAGAGTACATTTTCCCCCACATCCTCACCAACATTTATTGTTGCTTGTACTTTTTATAATGGTCATTCTGACTTGAGTGAGATGGAATCTCAGTGTAGTTTTAATTTACATTTTTCTAATGGCTAGTGCAAGCCATCAATTCAGTTAAGAATGGGATTTTCAACTTGTGGTGTCATGTCAGTGCTCAAAATGTTTTGGATTTTGGATCCTTTTTAGATTTCAGATTTTCAGATTAGGAATAATCAATGTCCCTGACTGCCTCACCTAAAATAATAATCCTTATCCTCACTCCATCCTCCCTTACACTGATTTATGTAGGTTCATTACATTTATTGTCACTTGGCATGTTATATATTGATTTGCCTGTGTCTGTCTTACTCCAAAAGAGAAAAAAACTCTTTGAATGCAAGAATTGTATTTTCCTGAATGCTGCATTATCTGAGTCCAGACCCATACTTGGCATATAGTTAGTGTTTAACCAATGCTTCTGATTTAGGAAGATCACTATTATCATAATCTATTGCATTATGCTACCATAAGGCTAAGGTGGAGATACATGGAGCAGTCTATGGCTGGGATAGCTCAACACTGTAGAGACAATACTTCTGTCTTCCAAACATATTCACAGTTGTAGAATGAGTTTAAAAATGGAGCACTATTTTAGTTTTGTAAAAATAATGTCCTTCTGATGTGCTTGGTGCCACCTATCAATCCATCCTCCCACCTGTGTATCATATTACATCATAAGATGTGATGTGAGGTGATTCAAGATGTTGGAGCAGAGAAAGACTATGCGTATCTGGTTGCTCTGTGGCTCAGGATTCAAGCAGCAGGAGCAATGCTTCCTTGTAAGGTGAACGAAAGAGGAAATTGACTGAAACTCAATATTGGACAGTCAACACTCTTAGAGATTCAGATATTTGGGTGCATAGAACAAAGGACAAGAAAGAGTACACTGAAGCCCAGGGAGTTGTGGCAGTACTGACACAAGTGCTGGTTCATTGCAGTGGAGAGAGGACAGGAAAACACAGTGGACAAATACGATATGAAAAAAAACCTGTTGAATAGAAAAGCAGCCTGAACTTAGCTGATCCAGTGGCTATTGTTTGAAAAGAGCTCTGAGTTTCTCAATTGGCAAGTGGAGAGCTGAGGAGGGAGCCATCATGAGGAACTCATGCTCCAGCTGGCTGCAGTGGGAGTCAGGAGGTCATAGGAAACATTGCCACCCTGTCCCACCAACTGCCTAGCATGTGACCTAGGGTACAGAACATGAGTGAAATGGGCACAGAAAAGATTGTACCCACAGGGGTTTAAGTCAGAGATATGAAGGAGGTGAAGACTCACTTTATCTTTGAGTCTGGTGGCTCATGTGAACAGTTAAAGACAGGAAACTGAACAGGTGGGTATGAATACACTCTGGTTCTAAATCTGTGAAGGTCACATTTGTGGACATCAGGGTGTGAGAGACCTGTGGAGAGTTGATTAGTAGAATACGTGGAGGCTCCTGAGATCCAGACTCTGAGCAGAAATTGACATCTGCTGGGCCCTGGGGGTGTGTTGATTTAATCTCTCCAGGAAGGATGTTGTTGGGACTACCCAACAAAAAAGGCCTGATTGGACCTAAGCCCCAGTCACCAGAACTCTCCACTTAGAACTCTGTAACAGCCCCACCTTGGGAGTGCAGCAATCTGGTCTGTCTGGACAAAACTCCAGTTGACACAATTTTGCATTCTGCCCTAATTTATATTGATGAGAAAGGAAACCAAGAGCTATTTCAGCCAGCCTCAGTTTTAGGCCATTCCAGCTGGCAGCTCAGTGGGCAACACAAAAAGAGGGAGGGAAACCCCAAACCCTTGTTCTCTCTAAGGGGTACAAAGCCCAGAAAGAAATTGAAAGGACAGTCAGGCATAGGTAGTGACCATCCATCCTCATTGACAGTTTTGGCTACCTCAGTGGAGAAAATTCTTTAAGATGTTATTAAGCTTTGTGGGCACACACACACACACACACTTCTTTTTTCTTTTCATTTTTCACATTTTTTAGAATGATTGTTAATTTTCTTTGCCTTATCTCCTGGAAGTTAGGGTTTTTTGTTCATTTTGGATTGGTTTGGTTTTTGTTTGTTTTGTATTTCTTTCTCTCCTTTCTTCTCCTTCTAATAGTCAAATCTCCCTGCCTTTACTTACTTTATTTGTTTTTCCTCCTTCTACTTTATAGTCATCCCTAGCTATCTATTCTGTCTTCTCTAGGTTCACATTGGAAACATTGGAAACTTTCTTTTACCTTTCTAGCACATTTTCTTTTTTCTTTATAAACTAAATTCTACCATCTTCTAAAACTATTTGGCTTACAAAACACCTGTCACCACTGTTTGTGTTATTGCAGTTATTAGTGCTGTCAATGGCATAGTTGACACTTGCTGTTTACTTTAATGCTAGATCACATTCATGGCTATTTATTATTTTTCCTATTGAAAATTTCCACCATTTCTGTGTTTGTGGTAATAATATATGCTATAGATGTTCTAATAGGAACTGGGCATTAATTGTAATGCTTTCTATTATTTTATTCTGTTGTTGCTGTTGTTTGTTTTTCCTTTTATGTGAGGTGCTGGGTATTAGGACACTATGAGATCACAGGGTAGAGACTCTGCTGTTGAGCTAAACCCAGACAAGTGACAGTGTACCTGCTCCACACACATACTAACCATCCTCAAACTTCAATAATATTTTAATATGAAAAATAGAATAGACAAAAGTACCACACTAATGAGCAGTCCCCAGTATGAACAGCTGTGTTAACCTCCAGGTCCCACTAATAGACATTTATTCCTACAGCAAAATCAGAGAATTAACACATAACCTGTGGGTGCAAAATTTATGAGGTATCCAAATCTAAATCAGACTCATACAACATTAGAATATACACAGATGTTAAGTGAAGAAGAGAAGTCACAGAGGGTGTATCCCTGTATGCAGCATGATTATATAGACATAATTGCTACATATACAGAGAGGACACTACTCTATAGAGACCTATAGAAAAAGAATTCTCAAGCTCTGAAACACTATATACTGTATCAAAATACATTAGTTATGACCAAAGAAACAGCCAGGAAAATACCCTACAAAAGCCACTTGGAAATATTTTGAAAAATTTACCAAACCTCATCCAGAACACTTTGACAAGAAAAGGTTGTGACCTAAAAAGACTCACACATAAGAATGGAAGAGAAAACCATCCCATAGAACCAAATGCAGGAATGCAAGAAACATGAAAAAAAAAACTAGGTAACATAAAACTCCCTAAATTTCATAATTCCCCCTCAACTGACTCCAAAGATATTGAAGTCAATGAAGCAGTAGATAAAGAATTCAGAAGAATGATTATAAAAACAAGTAATGCATTCCAAGAGAACACAGATACATCTGAATGAATTGACAATCAGTACACAAGATGAATAATAAATTAAATAATAAAATAGAGATATTGAAAATATACCAAACAGAAATTTTGAAAATGAAAGATACAATAAATCAAATAAAGCGTTCAGTTGAAATTCTGTTTAATAGAATAGACCATGATGAAGATAGTATCCTAGAGCTGGCAGACAAAGTTGCCAGCCTTGAATACTCAAAAAGTGTTAAAGAAAATAAGTAATGATGACCAGAATATACAAGAAATCATGAACAACTTTAAGAGACAAAATTTAAGAAACATTGGTATTAAAGAGATTGGTGGGATACAGAAGAATAACCTCTTTATGGAAATCAGAAGAATAACCTCTTTAAGAAAATAACAGAAAAATTTCCAAACCTTTTAGAATGAGATGGATTTACAGATATTGGAGCATTTAAAATCCCAAATAGACAAGTTCAAAAAAGAATTTTACCACAACACATTAATATGAAAATAATGCATAAGGTACAGAATAAATATGGGATTTTAAAAGCCTCAAAAGAAACTTATCATGTCACATTTAGATACAAACCAGTCATAATTACTTCTGTTTTGTCAGAGAAAACTCTTAAATTCCAGGACAGCTTGAAATGATGTGTTCCAAACATTAAAAGAATGTAACTGTCAACCAAGATTTCTATATTCAGCAAAGTTATATTTCAAAACTGAAGCAAAATAAAAACATTTGAAGATAATCAGAAACCAGAATTCTGACTACTAAGCCAGTGCTACAGGAAATACTTCAAGAAATACTACACAGAGAAGAAATAATAAACAACCCACAGAGCTCAAAAAGGGATACATCTCATTTGAAGAGCAAATGAGAAATAGGACCAAATCAAACTTTAGAAATAAATTAAAATGTCAGGAATTAATGAATATCTATTTCAGAATAAAATACAAATGGTCTCAAATCTGCTATTAAAACACTTAAATTGGCAGAGTGGATTTGAAAACACAAACTAAGTATATGTTGTTTAGAAGAGATTTACCTTACAGGTAAAGGCAACCACAAGCTGAGAGTGAAAACATGGAACTTGAAATATCATGCAAATAGATCCCCCAAACAAGCAGGAGTAGCTACTTCATACCAAGGAAAGAAGACCTCAAGTCAAAAAGTAATCAGTAGAGACAAAAATAGGCACTTTACATTGATCAATGAAACAATCCAACAAGAAGATATAATAGTAGTAAATAATTATGCACCAGATGTTGATGTACCTAATTACACAGAAAAGACACTACTGAAAGCCAAAGCAATTAGGCAGAGAAGGAAACAAAAATGATAGAAATAGGGAAGTAAATAGTTAAATTATCACTGTTTGCAGATATTACCATATATAAGAAGATCAAAAAAAAAGTCCACAAGAAGACTGCTAGACTTAATAAACAAATTCAGCAAAGTAGCATGTTCCAAATCAACAAACAAAAATCAATAGCTTCTGCCAGGCGCGATGGCACATGCCTGTAATCCCAGCACTCTGGGAGGGTTAGACAGGAGGATTGCGAGTTTAAAGCCGGCCTCAGCAATGGTGAGGCGCTAGGCAACTCAGTGAGACTCTGTCTCTACATAAAACACAAAATAGGGCTGGGGATGTGGCTCAGTGGTTGAGTACCCCTGAGTTCAGTCCCCAGTACCAAAAAAAAAAAAAATCAATAGCTTTCCTATGTCCCAATAATAAATATACTGAGAAAGAAATGAGGAAGACAATCCCATTCATTGAGTAATAAATGCAATCAAGCAGGTAAAAAATTTCCAAAACACTGAAGTAAAAATTGAGGAAGATACAATAAGATGGAGAGATACCTCCTGCCATGTTCATGGAGAGGCAGACTTAATATTTTTTAAATGACCATACTACCAAAATCAATATAAGGGCCAATGTGGTCTCCATTAAAATGTCAATTACAATCTTTACTGAAATAAAAATAAAAGAATAGTCCTGACATTCATTTGAAAGAATAAAAGACTCAGTATAGCCAAAGCTATTCTAAGCCAAAAAAGCAATGCTGGGGGCATCTTAATACCTGACTTCAAATTATTATACAGAGCTATAGTAAGAAAAATTGCATGGCATGGCTATTAAAACAGACACTATGCCCATGAACAGAATAGAAGACACAGACAACCTTGCACAGATATAGTCATCTGAGCCTCGACCAATGTGCTGAAAACATATATTGGAGAAAATACAGACTTTTTAACAAATGGTGCTGATAAAACTGGTTGTCTATGTGTAGAAGAATGAGACTAGACCCTCATTTCTCACCCTGCACAAAAGTCAACTCCAAATATAAAAAGACCTAGGAATGTATGAAATGGGAACCTATTAAATGGGAAAAAATCTTTGCTAGCTACTTTTGCACAGATGATTACTATCCAGAATATAAATGTTATTGTTTGGATGTAAGGTGCGTGAGACAGTGCAAGAAGGTTCAGAGGAGAAATGATTGTGTTGTAAGAGTTTTAACCCAATCAGTGATATAATTTCCTGATAGGAATTAACTGAATGGTAACTGAAGTGGTGGAGTGTGGCTGGAGGAAGTGGGAATTGGGGTGTGGCTTTGCATATATATTTGTATCTGGCAAATGGACTCTCTGTCCATTTCCTCTTGCACACACTTCAGCCGTGTTGTTCCTGCCTCATCTGAAGCCCTGAGTAATGGACTAAGACCTTTGAAATCTTAAATTACTTTTCCTTCCCTAAAATTGTTCTGGTTGAGTCCTTTAGTCACAGCAGCCAAAAGCTGGCTAAAATAATAAAGAACTAAAAAATATAACACAATAAAACAAATATTCAATTAATAGATGGGTAAATGAACTGAGCAGACACTTCTCAGAAGAAGAAATACAAATGGCCAACATGTATATAAAGCAGTATCCACCCTCTTCAGCAATTAGGGAAATGCAGATCAAAACTACACTGAGATTTCATCTCAGACTCTTTAGAATGGCAGCCATCAAGATTACAAGCAATAGTGAATGATGGGTAGGATATAGGAGGAAAAAGAACACACTTTCACACTGTTGGCAGGATTGTAAAATAGTACAACTACTATGGAATGCTTATGGAGGTTCTTCAAAAGAGTAAGAATGAAATTACCTTCTGATCCAGCTATAGTGTTCCTCAGTATTTATACTAAAGAACCAAAGTCATCTTACTGTAGTGATACACGCATACCTATATTGATAGCAAGACAACTCACAATAGCCAAGCTATGGAACAGGTTAGGTGTCTACCAATAGATGAATGGATAATGTGGCACCAACACACAGCAGTGTTTTATTCAGCCATAAAGAAGAATGAAATGATATTGTTTCACAAGGAAAGTGGATGAAACTCAAGAACATTATGTTAAAAGAAATAATCCAAACTCAGAAGGTCAAGAGTCATGTGTTTTCTCACATATGTGGAAGCTAGAGAGGAAAAAGAAAAAGAAATCTGTCAGGGGATCTCATGAAAACTGAGGAGAGATCAGTAGATTAGAGGAAAGGGACAGGGGAGCGAGGAGTGGAGGGACAAGGGAAAAAGTGAGGGATGATATTGGCCAAACCATAGTGTTACATGGTGTGCATGCACACATTGGTAACAACAAACTCCATCATTACATATACTTATAACGCAGCAATAAAAAAATCAAAACAGTAAGTTGCTATGTGGCAGCCATCCCAAGGAACAGAACTTCTTGCCCAAAAATCAGCATCAGGGTAGTCTGACCATGCAATCATTTTTGGCTGAGCTCAGATTAAACAAAAAGCTAATAGACACCGGTGCTAATAAATGATCAGATAAAATGGAAAGGAAGACAGGCAGTTACTAATGAAGGCAGTGTTTAAGGGTTTGGGGACACACCATGCACATTATTTATTTGAATTCCTAGATTGGTGATTAGTCAATATTCCAAGCAGTGAAAAAGGAATGTACTGAATTAGAAGATGGTCTGACCATGGATTATAGTTCTGAAAAATACTGTTCAATAAAGCTTAATAAGTTTATTTTCTTATTAAATGAAATTATCAAGGGACAATGAAAATTTTAAAAAGCTTAATTAATTTAATTCAAAAGGAGTTTTATGCAGTCACAGCAAAGAATATGGTCTATCACATTGACACTTAACTATTTTGCTTTTGTAAATCAAAAGTATTAAGTGACAAGTTTAATATTTACTCTCAGACTAATATTTTTATTTTAATGGAACACTGTTCTACCCAGAAAATGCCTCCGTAGCAATATGAAACAAATAAGTCACAGGAGAGCATTCTTTTAGATAAACTCCAGATTCAGCATTTTGTTTCACAAGTGTCTTATTTAGTTAGCAATTTTGAGAGATTCAGTAATACCAGAATATTTGGAGGATAAAGTTTCCTTTTCCTCATTCCTATTTGCAGAAGAGCGCCTTGGGCTCTGGCTGTTTCAGGTTCCTGGAGAACTTTTAGAGTCGTTACACAGGACACCCCTGGAGGGTTGGGCTTCTTGCTCAGGGCTCCCTACAGCCACTTAGCTGCTCCAGTGTCCCTCTTATAAGTCAGTAAAAAGAGGCAGGGAAAGGTGAGTTGCTATCCCAGGGGCTTAAACCTGAGAAGCAGCTGGGCTAGGGGTAAATCCACCATCGTAAGCAATTTACCATACCGTGAAATAGACGGAGAATGACTAATTAGTAAAACTCTAAGAAACTGAAGTCAGAACCCCTGGGGAAAGTGTGAAGAACTCCTGGAATTTTCAGAAGAAATATTTATTCTGTAATATCATATTAATGTTTAATATATCAAGCACATTAAAGTACATTTTAATAAAAATCTATGAAATGGATTAATTCAGTTCCTCTCAAGTCCATAGGCTGGCTGGCCTCCTGGAGTGGCTGTGCTCCTGGAGCAGCTGGCTCTGCTCCACCTGTCCCTCACCTCCCTTGGACCAGCAGGCTCCCCAGCCTTGCTTTTCTGGGCTGATGGAGGAGAAGCCAAAAGAGAAAGGAGTAGACTCCTAGCCTCACAGAACCTGGGCTAAGAGGTGCACCATCAACTCCTGTGTCTCTTTCTTTTGGCCAAAGTGTGACATTTGGTTGAACTCAAAGTCATTGAGGCCTGAGTAGGCTAAATAGGTATCATCCATGGCAACAGGTATGAAATCATGCACAGTAATGGAATCCACCATGGGCCATAAACAGAAACCCCTGGGGGTGCCAAGGGTTGCTGGACCAGTGTTCACACGCCTATCTGGAAATGATGGAGGAGGGGTGCGTTAGGGAGGTGAGCCTAAGAGCAGTTTGTTTTTTTTTTTAACTTCAACAACTTAAGTCACCAGACTTTCCGTTTTTCTTTAAAGTTATGTCACACCAAGAAGAAAGATTGAAGAAATATTTTAATTCCATTCCTTCTGTACCTTCTTTATAATAAGAAAAAGTGGTTTTTCCCTATGCCAAGCAGATGGTTAGAATTAAATGTCTTCAGAGCATTATAGTTTCATTTGAGCCATTAATTAAACATTTTTCCAATATTGTTTTGTAAATCTTGAATACAGAGTGCCTGTAAATTGACTTAGTTCTGATTTTTAGGTTGGTAAAGTAAAAAGGTCATTTATTTTGTACACCTGGTTATTCAAATACAACACATTCAAATTAAGATTTGGAGAAATTTAGTGATAAAAATGAAGTACAAAGATAGATATAATAATATGCCCTTAGGTAGATTTTTTAACAGTAAAAAAGAATAATAAAAGGAAAAAGAAACAATAATGTTTAAACACAGTTAAGAGAAGCAGTAGCTTAATACACAGGCCACAATGCCAGCCGAGCCACCGACCCCCGGGAACCCCACCGGTGGCTGCTCATGGCTCAATTTCTCCACCAACCAGGCCCCGTTGATTGACAGGCTTGGAGAATTCAGCCTAACCACTTGAGCCGTTTCAGAATTTGGAAATAGTTTGTATGGAATATGCTAAAACATAATCCTCTTTACCCAGATTTATGGTTTTTGGTGGATGGGAGTTTAATATATGGAGTGCTGAGTATATTTGAGAAGAGAATGCCTTCCCACTTGCATTCAGAAGCAGAAAGCTATTCCCACCCTGACTTACCACCATCTGATCAGAATCGGTCTCCAACCAACACAAATGATCATTTATGTCATAAAGTACGCAACTCCATATTTCTCATCAAGTTTTGAGTCTAACTTGAATTTGTATCCTTCATTTCAGAATTTTATATATATATATATATATGACTATCATTTAGATATGCATATATATACATTTAGATATGTGTGTATATATATGACTATCATTTAGATATGCATATATATACATTTAGATATGTGTGTATATATATGACTATCATTTAGATATATATATATATGCATTTAGATATGTGTGTGTGTGTATATATATATGACTATCATTTAGTGGTGGCTGAATGCATTATAAAATATGTTTAAATGTAAAAAAATGATTCATCTCATCCTAACTAAAAACAACAACAACAAAAAAAAAAAATGTCAGGAGCAAACTAAGGGAAAGAGATACTAAAATAATGTATGTATTTTGATGTATGCTATTTATTCTCACTTTCTCACTCAATCCACTCTCTTCCTTGAAGAGAATTCTGAAGGTAAGTAAGTAATTTTGTCCAGGTAAGTAGGTAATTTTTTGCTTCACCTGATTTACCATTATCAGTAAAATTCATAGATACATATGCTTGTATATTATTTATAGACAGATGTAGACACACACACATTTATTCTAGAACCTGAATTTAATGTTTTTCACAAGGCAAATTTTTGAGTATTAGGTGAAAATTCAAACATAATTATGTGAACATTCTGGATTTCATTTTATATTTTTTAGTAAAAATGACAGTATTTGCTCTCACGGATTTATGTTAATTAGGGGTTCTGATAAAATATTGACTCTGCAAAAGACAGGATCTGAATCCTTGAGGAGAACTGAACCCAGTCAAAACTGATGCCTGCAACAAATGAACCTTCTTAAACATTCTAGACTAGCTCATGAACCCCAATGTTAGATTGAGTAACTGGGCATCAGAAGGTAAAAGCCAGGAGGGGTTTGGGAGACCTAAGAGGAAGTTATTCCTGGAGCTGCTTCCTAATGTTCTGTCCTTGGTTTTACTCAGTTTTCACATCAGTCTTTATGTGTATCCATGCAAATCTTCTGATTGGCTCCTTGATAGCCAATCAATGACTCTCAGTGGCTCAGTTGTTTGGCACTGGTCCAATTTCCTAAGACCAGGAAGATCCATGTGATCGATAGATATGGGACAACCAGCATCTTGGCATCTTATTCTTATGAGGCAGCTTTTAGAAAAGTGAGTTGTGAACTCAGAAGACGACTCAAAAAGAGGACTCCTCAGGCAGCTTCTCATGAGAAGTGCATCCTGAACGAGAGGACATGGCTGGGTCCAGGTCCTTCTCCCCCTGATTTGGAAGCAGCTTACCAATGTCCCTTTGGACTTTGAGTTCTTCTGACCACGCGCTATGGTGCTGAAGCCCTAAATCAAGGTTTCCCCTTCCACTGGGGGATGGGACCTGTGATCTATCAGGTGCACTCTCCTGAACCTGGAATACCAAGTGATATCACATCAGAGAATGAGCACAAAACAGAGGTATTTGTTGTGAAAAATAAACGTATTAATTGGAAGGTTTTCAGGGCACCTCTTCTTTGCTTTCTTTCTGTGCTTCCTTTTTTCTTTTTCTTTCTTTCTTTCTCTCCCTCCCTTCCCTCCCTCCCTCCCTCCTTTCTTTCTTTCTTTCTTTTTCTCTTTTGGTTTTTGCTTTAAGCTGAGGATATTTGATCCTCAAGGACATGGACAGCACATACAACTTATGCCACTTTCTCCTCCACCAAGCTCACACTTCCTTGCACTCCCACCAACAGTATGTACACAAGTGCATTTCCTCAATTTTACGGGATTTGGAATGGCATTGTAGAAGGAGGTGTCACTGGAAAGGAGGCTCAAGATCAGAAAAAAGTGTCATGAATAGTGGCCATGCTGGCCACTTCGCCAACATTTTAGCCCCCTGCACTCTCCACCCCTACTCTGCCATGGCAGACCTGGTCACACCTGCCTGCCTGGGTTCTTTCCTGATGGCTGTGTGTGGGGCTTAGCTTGAGCAGCCTCCAGGGTGTGAGAGGAGAGAGTGAGGGGCTTATCGCCCACCTCCTGTTTCTTCTGACCTTGCTTCTGGCAACTGTGGACAGCAGCAGCTCCTGCCAGCCTATCCTCCAAGTGTCCCAGCCCTGTCAGGGATCAGAGGAAACCATTTCTGCACCTCCTTGGTCCCTGCCATTAGTACTAGCCCTAGGGTGCTGAAATACCTCTGCTTTTATTTTTTTTCACATGAGTAAATAATTCCCTTTTCATTTTAGTTAAGCTATTTTGTGTGTAATCCTATTTCTTGCAGGGACTAATGAGTTTTGACTTCGTTCTGTAAGCAGATAAACATTTAATGTGCAATATTGCCGAAAAGCTGTGAAAGGGGATTAATCCGTTTAGATTAATTTAAGTTCCACACACCCAGACACCATGTCCTGCTGCTGCATTTTCTTTAACACTGGGATTTCTTCACTTGGTCTGTCTATGGAAGGCTGCCAGCTACCTAGCACAAATTTTTGCAAAACAGATATGTAAGTAGGAAAAATATTTCCTTCATGCCTGTTTTTCCATTTTTATTGAAGAATGTTAACAAAAAATGTAAAATTAACTACTGCTAACATTCCGGCATTTTAATCCAAATATTTTATCCATTTATTTACATCACTATACATGTATGTATAAAAAATACATGGGATTATTTAGGATTTGGGTGTGTGTGAAGATGGAGTGCTATGCTATATGCATTATTTGTGTACCTAGAGTGTGCCTTAGAGAATTTTTCAACACAACACAAGAATTCATCTTCATATTTGGGTTTTTTTTGTTGTTGTTTGCTTGTTTGTTTTATGCCAGAGATTGAACCCAGGGGCTCTTAATCACTGAGACATAGTCCCAGCCCTTTTTTATTTTTCATTGTGAGACATGATCTCACCAATTTGCTTAGGGCCTCGCTAAGTTGCTGAGATTGGCCTTGAACTTGTGATCCTCCCACTTCAGCCTCCCAGGTCACTGAGATTACAGGCATGTGCCACCAAGCCTGGATCCTCTTCATATTTTTGAACGTTTTGAGTATCATCCCATGCTGTGGATATTTAGCCATAGGTATTTAGACTTTTCTATGGTTGAACTTTTAGATTATCACGTTTCCAATGTTATTCCTTGTTGTAGTCTTTAAAGTCTGCTCTGGTTTGAAGGTGGAAAAATACATTTAATACCGTAACATAAGTGCTGCATAGGAACACTAGAATAAAATGGATTCTGAAGACGAATTTGCCCTTTGCTGAACAGAGTGCTACGATTGATGAGGAATGTCTTCCTTGGGCGCAGGTGGGACAGACAGCAGGTGTGTGGACACTTACTTGCTCCCTTGGATCTGGTGGTATGACAGAATTAGCACATTTCCTACACCTTCCAAGTTTCCAGTGAGCCCCGAAATGACTCTCCCGATGGTTAATGCATTTTCATAATGATCAGTGAAGACGATTTCAATTTCACATTGGGTAAGAGCATTGCTTCCTGCTTCTCAGAATGAGAAACAGCTTCTTAAGTCTTTAAAAGTTACTGTTGATTAACACTCATGTCATAGGATTTTGCAGATCTGTGTCCCAAAGTAAGTTTGTCAGCCTTTGCTGGAGGTTGTACACCAGAGGGAGGTTTGCTGAGTGGCTGCTGATTTCCAGCATACACTTGAGGCAAGTGGACCTTTCATGCTTCTGTGTAGACTATGAAAGATGTTTTGCAAACTCCTGTCTGCTCAGTTATGTACAAATGGTTTTAACTTGTTGATGCATCCTGTCCTGGGCTGAAAGAAGCAACTGCACATCCCAAGGAGAACGCATGCCCAGTGAATACACTGTTCAGTTCCCGAAGTAGCACTCCTCGTTGGCCGGGATTAAAGCCAGGCATTTTGCAAATGCCATGGTACGCACTTGCTGTAGGGAGGGGGCCCATCGCCTCCCCACAGTTACCATTGTTACAGCACGCAATACCAAAAAGCACCTTTATTAACAAAACTTATTACAGCAGCGGCCAGAGAGCAGCACTTAGATGGTAAGCCATCTCCCAGTGCATATTGGGCAATACAGAAGTGCAGAAGAATTGATCCAGAGAGCAGACCAGAGTCAGCAAAATAGAAATGAAGAGGCGAAATGAACTATAAAGGCATTTGCTTCAACTGACCTGCATCTCTTCAGGAAAACCCTTGCTGATGTGCAGTTTCTTAAGATGGATTGGAAAACTGACCCAGCTAAACAAGTTCAGGGGAGAAATTGGTGTTCATCAGTCACTAATAGAAGTCTGGTGTTTCTGCGGCAAGACCGGGACTTATCAAATGTTTAAAGGTTCTGCCAATGCCATCAATATCTACAGTACACTTTAGCAGCGACTTTGTGGCCACGTGCATAGCGACTGGAGTTTTTCTGCTTGGTTGGGTGACAAGTGCCGGGGGAGGAGGCGGGGGAGGGGGCTCCTGCTCCGTCCAGCTCTCGCATCCTCATTCAGGGTCTTGGAGCAGGCTGCACAGCTCGCACCCCGTAAAGCTCTCATTGACTAAATAAGCACCGTCCTGCCACTGGCCGGGCTGGTGAGCTGACTGTCCAGCGCAGTGTGGAGTCAGAGCACCATGCTGGCTCTGGAGACCTCCCTCCCCCAAGTCTGTGCAGCCTGCTTGGCAAGGCCAAGATGCACCTCCTGATCTCTGCACCACTCCTCTGGCTCCTGTGTAGTGGCTGCAGATGATGGGTGTCACTGTGGGTCCTCTCGCTCTTGGATTTCTCTGGAGGCATTAAAATGCTGTATATTCAGATGGCCGCAGTTCATATCCCAGCACTTTGCTGCCCAGCGATACAGCCTAGAACACACTCCAGGACCACACAGCCTTAGAATCTTCATCTGCAAAAGGCAGAACAGGTCCTAGCAGAAACTCCTCATGAGGGTATTTTGAAGACTTAAAATAGCATTAAGAAAATGCTTAGTGCGTGGTTGGACTGGTGCATGGTAAGTGGAAACTACCACTTCCCTTTGTCTCAGGCCACTGTGCTTGAAAAAATATCAGATTTAAGAAAATAAGTGTTATTCAAATTATTTGACAGAACTATCATGACCCTGAGCACTAGCTCGAAGATGTGTCCCCTTCCAGCTGTCCCTACAACCATGACCATGAATGCCAGCTGTGTGTCACTCTCTCGATACCAGAGCCAAGAACTTGGCTGTGATGCACATTTTGCCTACTGTATTCCTGCTTTTAGCCTTTTTCAATGACTAATATCACAACCTACTTGCAAGAATGCATTTAAATTTTAAGTTCTCTTTTCCTACTATGCATTTCTGACAGAGGAGAGGTCACATTTGTTTCCCACACGCATGTATCAGTATTGCACATATATCTCACATATCATAAAATCCACCTACCTCGAGGGTACAATTCCGTGGATTTTAGTATATTCAGAATTGCACAGTCACTGCTGCCATTAATGCCAATCAAGTATGGCCATTAATGCCATTAAAATGTCAAGTAATGGCATTTTAATCATTTCAAGGAAAAACTCTCTGCTCCTTCGTCCCTCTCCTCCTCTCACCACTCCTAGAACCAGGTAGTCACTAGTCTTTGTGTCTGTGGATTTTCCAGTTCTGGACATTTCACATGAGTGAAATCACACAGCACATGGCCTCTTCTCTCGTGCCTGGCTTCCTGCCCTGGACAGCATGTCACCAGGGGTCTTCCCTGTGGGAGTGTGCCCCAGTGCCTCCTCCTCTCTGTGGCTGGCTGCTGACCCAGCACGTGGAGAGACCACACGTGGCTCCTCCATTTCTCAGGGCCTGGCCCTCGATGCTGTCCACCGGGCCTGTAGTGTGGGCTCTGCTCCTGGTGTGCACGGTGCTCCATCTCACCCTCCTGCCGAGCTTCTTGCTGGACCTCTCTACTCTCTCTCCCCTTCTCTTCCCCACCTCCTTGGCAGGCAGCACCCACCTGGCCTCCCAGGTGGACATGAATGCAGACGGGTGCCTGGCTGGACCTTCCCCAGATGCCAGCACTTGTGGGCTATATGGCAGCTCGTGGCCTCAAAGGCACATTAACTCCATGGGCTTTTTGATAAAAAAAAAAAAAAAATGCTAAATTTCTTTTCTTTTACATTGGACGGGAGAGTAAGGGTCCAAACAGACGTTGCTGGCCTTCAGATGAAATTTAGTCAACTACAATAGATATTGGTGTTTTGAAATATCCCGTGGAGATTAAGAAATGTGTTGATGTCAAGAGCAATTGGATTTCTAGAGCCAGTGTTATAATTGCTGCTGTTGCGGGTGCTGTTTCAAACTCATCGGTTTGGTCCAGTTAGCGTAGATCGCCTCCCTGCTTTGAAGGATGCAAGCGTTAGCCGTCTTTCTGCTTCCTTTTCTACATATTTCCATTAGCTAGATTAATTCCTCAACATTTATTATATTTGCTTTGGCAGAGGAAACCTGGTTCTGTGATTCTTTCATCTGACACCTCCACCCGATCCTCTATTTTGCTTCCCTGGCCACTGACCCTCCCAAGGGTCTTGGTGTTGTTGTCCTTCTGTGGCTGGTCTTCAACTTCCCTGTCTTCTCTGTCATCTCTTGGTAAGGGGAACAGGGACATGACCTGAGATGGGTCCACTCTGTGGGACTGGAAGTCTGATGCCTTTACACCACTTGCTGCTCTGTCATTTGGGGGAACAGCCATTCAGTCATCGGCTGAGACCTGTGCACTGGGTGCCGGCACACTGGCAGCTGGGCCTGGCGAAGGAGCCCGGGAGCTCCGTGTAGGCCAGGGTGCGTGCTCTGCCCACATACACTGGCCTGCCTCCCTAAGGACTCAAGTGAGGGCTGTGGCCCTTGCTCTGGATGCCCTATAAACCCCACACACCTGACAGCACTCAACAGTGGTGACCTTGTACTCAGCTGCTGGCTCTTCCATTTGGAACATGAGCAATGGGGGTGAGTGTTTCTGCTTTAGGAGACACGGGGCCTTTGCCAGCAGGACTCAAAGTTTCCCGGAGGCCACAAGGATGGTGAGAGTTAACTAGGAGCATCAGCTAGAGTGGCTGGAGACACACGTGGGCAATTAGTAGAGCTTGCTTCCAGGTGTGCCTGGGCACTTCCGGAGAAAATGGCCTTGGTGTGGGTGGTACCGTCCCACAGGGGGCCACCCAGATGGAAGCAACAATGGAAGGTGGAAGCTGGCTCTCGCGTGTGCCCAGCTGTACTTGCCCGTGAGTGGGTGCTGCTTCCCTAGCGTTGCCCTTGAACATCACACTCCAGACCCTTTGGCCTTTGACAGCCGACTCGTACCAGCGCCTCTGCAGGAGCCGTCAGGGCTTCTACCCCAGACTAGGGCTCCCTGTCCAAACCCCTGCCTCACGCTGAGGCTTCTGGCTTCCAGGACTGAACAGTGTTCCTGACTCTCCAGCCTGCAGATGGCCACTGTGGGACTTTCCAGCCTCTGGGACTGTGTGAGTCCATCTAACGACTCCTTCTTATAACTGCACATTCTGTTGGATCTGCCTCTGGACAACCCTGATTGATGCAGTGACTACAGCCAGAGCAGAGTCATCAGAGGGCTCGTGTGGACATAGAGCCGGCAGTGGACATTGGTGGGCAGCTGGCGCCATGGGCCAGCATACTTCAGATGGCATCTTCATGGGGGTAGAATGGAGGGTCCCACGCGGGGCCCTATAGAAGCTGAATGGCCTTTGGACGTCTCAGCTCAGAGCTTACAGAGAGTGATTGCTACTGTGGTCACAGGCTGGTGGAGTTCAAGGGGAGGAAGAAGAACGTGCCTTGGGAGGAGGATAGCGTTAATGTAACATTAAGGTAATGTAGGGTGGGAAAACTTGCTATCAGCAACCCTCTTGCCATGCAGGAGTTCTATCTTTATTCTTCTCACTTACGTAAATCCTACTCCATTCAAAAAACAGAAAAAGGTAACGTAGGATAATCATCAGTGTCATAGAATACAGGTTTTACCTACCTGGCAATTAAGCTGCACGCTTCCAACAATGATGCCTTTGAGGAAAGTCACTTATTCAAGATTAGGTGAAGGAAGCTGTAGAGTTTTTAACAGTAGAAAAAAGAGAAGAAAAACAGGAAATGCCCAGGGAAAGGGGGCAACGTGGACCTCGAGCCTGCTGGGTCTCCTCGGCTGGGCTCCCTGGATCACGTCCCTCTGAACAATATTTACCTTTGGCTGATGAGGCAGCTCATTCACAGTCACAGAGGTGAGGCCCCTATCTCTCTCCAGGGGACAAGAGCCTGCAGACGGAGGCAATTACGCAGCACAATGAGCTGCCGGGGCGATAGAATACTTAATGGGACAGAACGCTGCCATCTAATTTTCTGCGAGGCAGTCACCCTGGAATTTATGTCCAATCAGAGCTCCATCAGGTCCCCCTGGTGGGCTGTTCAGACTCCCACCACAGTGGCAGCTGTGTGAGCAAGGATGGCTTCTGCAGGGAGGTGGCTGAGTCGGGGTGTGCGGCCCCCTGGTTATCTGCTGTCAGTACCTGGCCTGGCGTGACTGGTTGCCCCTCCGACCAGACAAGGACTGAAAGTGCAGGACACCCTTAACACAGCCCCACGGGCTAAGTCCACATCCACATGCCTCTTCTCAGAATGGCAACACCGGACGGCTCCCTAGGAAGCCAGATGTCAGAGATCGTGATGTTGCTGTTAGGCGGGGAAGGCCTCACCAGGAAGAGGACCGAAACACAAACTTCCTGAAAGAAAGTTCAAGTGAAAGAAATACAGTCTGCCCTTTGACCCAGGGTCCCCTGAGTCGTCCTTCTGCTTCCTGAAGCCACTCATGTAGGGTTCTATGGTCCACTGAAGAAATCAGGAAGCTGCCAGAATAAATGGAGATGCTTAGGTCAACCCTACCAAAACAAAAGTCAATGGAACCAAGAGATCATGGGGGAGCCTTCTTACGCACAGTAGCCTTATCGTGACTGTCAGCAGATGGCCCTGACGTGGGCAGGGTGCACAGAGGCCACTGCACCTGAGGCACAGGTACTTCTGCAAGGACATCTGGCCACAACTGTCTGTGCCACCTTGGGCCGATGCCACTCCTGATTTAATCATGTGATGAGGGCCATTGTTTCAATGCATGTGATGTCATCCCCTCATTTGTGTCTTCAAGTGTTCCCTTGCCACACCCCCTCTGGATGCACCCCTATAGCCCACGTATCCCCGTGCCATGCTCTGATCTTCCTAGGGTCATGCCCAGGTACATGCCACTATTCTTCTGAAAACCTCTCTCATTATTTATTATTATTATTATTATTATTATTTAGACAGGGACTCATATAAACTTTCTGTGATGTCGACCTAACACAATGCTGGCCACTCAGGCCAGGAGGCCCACATCACACTCTTGCAGGAAGCCAGGTTCTTAATGGGGACCAGTAAAGACCCGGGGGAGTCAGGGGATAAAGGAGGGGAAGCAGGCAGGCTGGGGCTCTTGGCCTTGGAGGGGCAGCACTCCTAGGCCCGCTGATCATTTCAATCAGCGTCTATGAGGACAGTGAGGCAGATTTCCCATATTTTCACACCGGTCAGAAAGTTAAATATTCATTGCCAAAATTTCCAATAAAGTTCATGTATAATAAAGACCTTAAAACAACCAGTGCTGTCCAGGTTTGGGACTGCTGGTGGCTGGATCCCACTGTGGTTGGATCCCAGGCTGTGAGGGCAATGGCCACCCTGTCTTTCCACCCCTGTGGTCCCCACTGTGCAAGGCCATGGTCTTCAGTAACCTCTCCACGTGGTACAATTGCCACCTTCACTTTCCCATTAAGGTAATAAAAGCCCCACATACGCATTTGCAATTAATCCTTGTAGGAGCATCCCCATGCCTCCCACCCCTTCCTCCCATCCTTCCCCACTCTATGCTAATAGACTGTGCTCTTCCAGAGAGCACCCCTTTGTTGGTGACCTCTGGACCTGCTCGGTCCAGCAGTGTATATAAGTTTCTGCACTTTCTGGAATAAACAGTGTTCCTGCTTCTCACTCCAGTGTTTCTGCGTCTCACTCTGGCAGAGCAGTTCTTTACCTACACCCCAGGGTCTGAGGAGAGTAGCCCCGCGAACCGTCACTGTCCTGGGAGAGTCCATTTCCTCTTTCCCGGAGACCCCTTCTTTTTCCATCTCTTAGGACCCCCAACTTGTCAAGCGGACCCATGCAGCCACCCTTAAAGCAATAAATCCTTTCTTCCTTTCCAGCCCTTCTCAGCCTTTACTATTGTCTGCATCCTGAATTCCCTTTTATAAACATTTCATATGAGTGGAACCATATAGTATCTGTTCTCTGGCATCTAATTCCATTTTGCACAATTAAATGTTTTCAAACTTCTCCATGTTGTAGAATGCATCAGTACTTTATTCCTGTACATGGCTGAACAGTATTTAATTGTATAGATACATCACATTTTAAAAACTATTTTGATTAATCTGTATATGAGTGGGGTTTAGTGACATCACAGATTTTTAACTGGTGAACATTTAAGCATTTCTACTTTGGGTTTGATGAACAATGAGGCCACGTGCATTTACACGCCAGGGTTCATGTGCACGAGTTCTCATGTGTCTTGGACAGACACCCAGCAGTGGAGCTACTGGGTGGTTGGGAAAATCTGTGCAACATTTTCAGAGACAGCCAAACACTTCTGTCAAAGTGGCTGCTCAATTTTAACGTTTCCATAGCAAGGCACGAAGGTTCCTTCCACACCTTGCTACTGGTTGTCTTTCCACTTGGACAACTTCAAGGTGCATCTGTGGTGTTCCTGGCGGTGGAGCTGGTTTTATGGAAAGTGAGCAGGGAGCATTCTTGCTGGGCGAGGCCACACGCTGCATGGCCACATGGCTCCAGATTCTTTCTGGTGTCTGGACAGTGACAGTGTGTAATCCAGTTACCTGGGACATCCAGTGTGACAGCTGGACTGGCCTGGTAGTGAGAGGGCGGTGTGCCATGGATCAGCAGCTCCACCTCCAGGCCTTTATCCCTCAGATGTTGGAACAAACGGGGATGAAGCCCTGAATGCCCAGCGGTGCACACAGGGATCCTCACAGCAGATTCGGAAGACAATGGAATCTCTATTGTTCTGTGGCACCTCAGTGGAGTATGGACCGGAGTTCCCTGACAGGACAGTGGTCATTAGAAGGAGTTTTCTTTCCATTGACCTGGGACATTCGCCAACATGTTTTGTTTGAAGAGCAGGCAAGGGCAGAACACGTTGCTTCTTACACTACTGCTGTGTGATCAGCAGGCCACGCCAAGCCTGCGTGCCTTCCACACCCGTGTGCCTGTGTGTGCACGTGAGTAGGGTGGACCCTCTCTGGGAGGATAAACGAGTCAGTGAAAGGGGAAACCAGAGCACTAGGGTTCAAGGTCAGCAGTGAGACCTTGCAGTGGTGTTGAATCTGTGCAGACAGAGCACATACGCTCAAGTGAAGCTGCACTGTGAAAGTGACCGTGAGGAGCATCTGTGCAATTAGCACACGGCTTAGGAAACAGGAGGTCACCAGCCTGAGAATGATCTCTCTGTATACAATCACCCCCAGAGGTCTTCATTTATTGTCTACAGGCAAGGTCTATTCAACAAATGTTTTGAAGTTGAAAAAGAAATTCTCGAGAATGAGCAACATTACAAGATAAATCTCTCAAAGTCAAAAGAATCAGCAAAACTGTCCCCAAAATGACTTTCTCAAGATGACACCATGGCTGAAGCACAATTTGAGCTTAAGTCTCTCTGTGACTGAGGTCAGCTTCCTTGCCACTGGCTCCTGCTCTATCTGTGAGGAGCCCCAACACACAACTCTGCCCAGTGGCACTCTGATATCCTGGGGGGACACCCTGATGGCCTCAGGAACGGGCATCAATAGTGACACAGACTGGGCTTTGTGGCTGCTCAAGCCACACATGGAGTTGATACTATTGTCACCCTGTCTGGCTCAGCCTGTCACTCTGTGTCCAATTATGAGACAAAGAGAGAACTTATAAAAAGTCCTGGACTCCTCTGAAGACGGAGGACCACCTGATGGGATGAATTACCTCTGCCGTGGACAATGCCTCCCTGGGAATCTGAAGCAGGATACTGATGGAGAAGGAAAATTCTATCCTGCCAGCCCTTGGGAACGTTTGGAGCCAGCTTGCACACCGAGTTAGATGGGCTTTCTGAACAGCTGGGCCAGAACAGCTGCATTTGCAGGAGAAATGGCAGCTTTGCTTAGTGACAGAGCATCAGAATGCTGCCAAAGGGGAGCTGCCTGGCTCAGACCTCTCTCACCATGGGCAGGTTCCCATCCGCAGGCAGAGTGAAGCAGAGGGGAAGGACTGTGCCCCGCCTGGGGTGATGTCTGTCAACCCCTCACGGTCCTGAAAGGAGACATCTGGTCCCGCTTAGTTGACAGTCTTCTGTCCCCAGGAGAGGAAGGGAACCAGGTAAGACAGAGTGGGTGGAAAGGCTTTGGAGCAGAGTTCCTGTGGACATTGCCTCTGGGACTGGGCCGGGCAGGCCTGGGGTCAAAGCCCTGTTGTGTGACCTTGGCCAAATCACCCTCTCAAGGCCTCTGCTTCCATCAGCCAAGTGGAGATGACATTGCTGAGAGAGTGGCTTGGACAGGCTCAAGACGCCAGGCACTAGCAAACACACAGGAGTCCCGGAGGGGATGTGGCGGCCACTGTGGTCACCCTGGAGCTAAAGGGTGTTTCGTATCACATGACTCTGACTACAATCTGCAAGCCTGCGTGCTGGGCACACCGTGTGTTTATGCCACGCAATATCTTCATAGTTTTAACTTGACCTTCAAAATGTCAATTCTTTAAGGAGTTTTACGTGAGGTTAGTATTTCTGGATATCATTAAAAGAAGGAGAAGAGAAAAAAGGAAGAAGAGGAGGAGTCAGGGCAGGAGGAGGGGAGCGGGAGCACCCTCTGTCAGGAGCAGGCCAGGTTTCAGGGGGCCCATCGCTGATACCCAGGAGCCGCGGCCATGCCGCTGGGCAGTGCCCTCTTGCAGCAGAGGTGCGAATGGCGCACACGTGTATTTAGGAAATTTGCCAAGGTCAGACTCCCACCAAGTGCAAGTCACCGAATGCCCAGTGGAGCGCTGTGCGCGCCCTGCCCACCAGGTCCTTCACCATGGGCCCCTCGCCCCTGCCTCAGGGTGCTGCAGTGGAAGGCTGAAAGCTCACAGGCTGCCTCTGCTCTGGATGGGGACCCTGAAGGTCTCCCAAGAGATGTGACCTCCTACCCTTTACTCTGGGATCTCCTCTGCCTCTTCCCAAGGTCCAGAGAGAAAGTGCTGATGACCCTGAGCCCTTCCAATGAGGGAGATCCCAAGGCCTGCCTCTCTGGGCGGTGTTTGCCACCCCAGGAGGGGCCTGAAGGCCTGTACTGGGAAGGTTCTGTTGTTCTTGGCATTTCCCCATCAGATGTCACCACCTCAGGCAGGACATGCAGCCCATCCTGGCAGAACGGCAGGCTCCTCTCAAATGACTAACAATGAGGGAGCCACTGGGAGGGAAGCCGCTGGCTTCTCAGCAGAAGGTATGCTCTGTTGCAGCATCTATTTAGCTCTTGCCTCCCAGGCTGCCAGCCAATGTCACTGTCATCTCCGCATGAGCTCAGGTTCCAAAGACAGCGTTTTAGCCTGATAACGAACGCTTGATGCAGCAGAATGTATAGATAGCATGGATGGGGGAATGGATGGATGGATGGCATGGATGGGTGGATGGATGGCATAGATGGGTGGGTGGGTGGGTGGATGGATGGATGGATGGGTATCTGGACATCAATCATGCCCAGCGCCACTGTCAGTGGGCAGATGCAGATGGAAACCTCTGTGCAGGCACTTGCACACCTACTCAAATCACAGCCTTCTGTTAACATTTCAGATTTTGGCCAACACCCTTTATCCCTTATTCTCAGACCAGGACAGTTTTCCTTTCCAGAACCACCCTTCCTTGACTCTCTGACTACAAATTTTGGATGGTGGCTGAAGCTTGGTCCCTCAGGTCAACACGCTGCATGTCTCTGTCCAGCCCGGCTGCGGCACAGTGGCCACCTGATCAAGGCTGCTTCAGGAAGAATCTTTCCAGCACTTTTCTGAAACTCTTGGGCTTTCGAGTGTCATTTTGCTTTCATGAGGGAAGGAAATCTGCACAAGACATGGAAAAGACAGGGAGAGAGAGACGGGGAGAGGGAGAGGGAGTTTCTGTGCATTTTCTCTGCAGAGTCTCATACATCCCTTTCCTTTTCTCCTATTTTCCATGTCTGTGACTTGGAACTGAAAGAGGTCTGAGTTGTTGAGCCTTGTGGATAGGACTAGAGTATCAGAGGTGAAGATTAATAGCCTGTAGGAGCAGGAGAGGGCTCTTGTTCTCAGTGCCTCCGGTTTGCTCATGAGGAAACTCAGAGGCCAAAAGCAACTTCCCCAGATGAAGCAGCTGGTAAGTGCAGAAGAGGATCTGGACCCAGTCCACACAATGGGGTGCTGGCCACCACTGGCCTGGTCAGAAAAGAGAATAGAATATGCCTCCTTTGGGACAGAAGCCACGGTGAGTCCCAAGATCCTGAAGGTGGGTGGCAGACCACATGTGCCTGAAAGCAAGGTAACCTTCGTGATGCTTTCTAAGTTTCTTCTATCTTTGATCCATGTGATCACCTGTGAGATGGAGGAGTCCTCCAGGCCTGTGGCTTACCACAGCTCGCAGGAGGGGAGGCCAGGTCTCCTGTGCAGCTGATGGCCGTGGAGGACCATCCAGGGCAGGGAGGCCTTGGGGACCAGGAGGACTACCCGGCAGAGGGGAGAGTGGCTCGTAGGTGGGCAGGAGGACATTCTGTTATGAAGCAACGCTCATCACCACTAGCTAATTTGGCGTCTTGACTTGCTAAGGAGTTGCAACCTGCAAATCTGGAAAACCATCTGTGCGGTGTGGACGTGGCTTTTAAGTGAAGCCCCGCCACGTGGAGGAGAGGGAAAGTGCAGGACAAAGGGCCTTTTTGACTGCAGGACCAGGGACAGTGAGTCCAGACACAGGAATGAGCTCGTTCATTTCAGAAACTGTAGAAAAAGACCAGCAAGCCCGTGGTAATGCTATTGGAAAATCCTGTACAGAATGAAATTCGAGGTGTATGCACATGGCCCCCTCAGGCTTCCCGGGAGCAGGGAAAGCCGTGGGCTTTCTTCTGATAACAGGGTTTCAAGCAGGGGAGTGACATGGTCTCAATCCTCATTTTCCTTCCCTGGGGAGGTCACAGCGGCCCTGCCCAGCCCATGCTCACCTGCACAAGGCCCAGGCCAGCTGAGTAGAAACCACCTGGGCAGAGCCACATCCTCGCTGGGGGCATGTTGTAGGGACAGTGTGCTGCTGGTGACAGCGCTGGGGAAGAGAAAGCTGAGGCTCCTGTTCTTTCATGAAAGTGAGCCAGGGTCCCTTTCCTAGGTAGGTGCTTTGAAGCAAAGATGAGGCCTTCTTGATGATCCTCCTGAGGACTGCGGTGTCCAGTGTCCTTCCCCGGAATGACAAGGGGTCGGAAATGGTGGCTTTGCAAATGAAGAGCTCTCTACAGAAAATGAGAAGCCCAGTGTTTTCCTGAAATCACCGATGTTGATTTCACAGGTTGAGAACGACTAGGTTTTTTCCTCTGAGTAAAGATGAGGTAAGTGTGCATGCTTGTGCATGTGTGCACATGTGTGCACACTTGTGTGTGCGCATGTGCATGCTTGTGTGTGCGTGCGTGTGCATGCTTGTGTGTGTGCATGTTTCTAGCAAGATAAATGCCAAAGTCTATCCGTGTCTGTCCTGCCTTGTTCAGCCACACATTTCACCCAGAAGATGGGTGGGGAAGGAGGCCCCCAGCTGGGAGGGAGCAGGGGAAGGACCTAGCCAGAGGTCGTGAGACCCTGAACCAACAAGTCAGCAAGAGCAAACATCCCATGGATATGCCATAAGCATTCTAAGATGTAGGGCAAAGGATGATGGAGTGGACATTGATCTCATGCCAGAAATGAAGAAGCCCCCAGGCTGCCCAGGCCCATCCAGAGCATTTCTGCCCTGAAGCTGGACTGACAAGTTCCAGGGCAGCCTGCGGAAATCACTTTGGATTATCATAATTTAGCAAGTCATCTAATTTATCTGTTCAACTGGCTCCGTAGACATTTCTTTCTTTGGCAGAAAAAAAAAGGGGAGGGGAATAATTAGCACATAGAAAAGTACATCACAACCTCTTCTTTAAGTCTCATTGCCAAAGGGACAAAAAGGAAGGACACCCGTTCCCAGTGGTCAGCACCGGGCAAGACAGCCCAAGATGAGAGGCTAAGGTCTTTGTGGAACTTGGCGGTTGTGACCTCCTTTAGCTTTGCTGAAAGACAGTTACTGCAAAGGCTCTGGGGGCCTGAGTGGGTTTGCCGTCAGAGCTGAACCTAATGGCACAGCCTGATTATGTGCAGGTATTTTCAAAACAGAGTCTTAGTCAGACAGACTCTCCTGGCGAGTTTCCCTTCCTGGTGGGAAGCCAAGGTGAGTCTGGAGGATCACCAGGTGCTCAGGGCTCAGGGTTCAGGATTAGGCACTCAGATCTTCTGTCTAGAAATAGCTACCACCTTCCTGGGGTCTCCTTCCCACCAGCTTTCCCACACCTCGCTCTGCTGAGGTTCTCTTCTACTTTTGTATTTATTAATTCATTCAGTCTGTATCTCTCCATCAGGCCCCTGCTTAATTCTAGGTGTATGGACCCATCTCTTCCCTCAGAAGCCTGTAGGAAAGGTGAGAGGCAGGTATGGAAGCCAACTATGTCCCCATGGTGTGAAGAGGAGATACTTTTGAAATGACATGACTGGATTATGTGAAGGAAGGACTATTTCTCCCAAGAGAAAAACACCTCATCTGAGAAAGATTTAAAGTCAAGGCAAAATTGGAATGGGTTTTAAAGGTTGAATAGAAGTTTGCCAGGAGAAATGAGCCGGGAATAAGAAAGCCAAGTGATTCTTGATGGAGCACCAACCGTGTAATGCACGTATTTTACATGTTTAAATGCTCAACTACCATGAATCATTCAACAGTCTGAAATATAGAAACTTCTATTATTTCCATTTTCCAGATGAGGAAGCTGAGGACTCCAATAGAAGTGGGTTTTAAAGCAGGCAGCCTGGCCTGGATCCTAGGCTCTGAGGCCTTGCACGGCAAAGCTTGGTTTTGCGGCTTGGTCCCGGGAAAGAGGGAAGTTCCATGAAGCAAGAATGGCTTCTGGAAGTGTGCCCGCTCGCCTGATTGTCTGTGGTGCCCACTGGCTGTGTGTCTCGGGGAAAGGAAGAGGTACAGGGATCAGAGGCAGGGGCTGCAGGGACCGGCTGCAGGTCAGGAGGCTCCAGGGTATGAGAACACTTTCCTTTCCTTCTCTCCCTGGGACTCTCAGCTACTGGTGGACACTCTTGTCCACAGGGACAGGGTAACGGAAGCATCTGCACAGTGTCTTCTGTGTTTTCTGTGACTCCCTTGACGTAAGAATTGTGCTGATTTTTTTTTTTATCGCATTTTTACCCAAGTGCTATCATATTTGAAATGACCTTCTTTGTTTTCTTCAGGGAGCTGAGTTTTGAGAGCATACGCTGCTTGATGGCCTGATATCAGAGGCCACAAGAAGAAAGTTTAAAAAGCAGGCTCAGCGGATCCAGAGGTAGCTCACGCCTGCCACGGAAATTGAAAATCATTGTTGAAGTTGAAGCAACAAACATCCTAGCTTTTCTCTGGCAAAAATTTATACCAGCCTTATGGTTTTAGAAGTGGGAACTGAGGGTCCTAGGGACGAAGGAAGGGAACAAACAGACATTCTCCTGAGGGTCGCATTCAGAGTTTGGCTCAGGAACTCCACTGGTAGAAGAGCAAAAGACCTCTCAGGGCTGGGTTGTGGCTCGGTGGCAGAATGCTTGCCTAGCATGTGTGGGGCACTGGGTTCAATTCTCAGAACCACATATAAATAAATTAAATAAAGATTCATTGACAACTAAAAAAAATTTAAAAAATAAAATAATAAACACCTCTCAGTGCTGGTGACACTCTGGAGACTTTCTAGATATAAGAGAATCCAAAATGTAACAATCCAGAAGCCTTGGGGAAGTTGCTCTTGGGCTCCAGGGATATTTCTATGACTTAACAGAACTTCACAGAAACATATAATCAGTAGCAGTCGTTGTGCATTTTTTTAGATCAAGATTTTTGGAATCATTGACCTTCAAATCTTGTTTGTTAGATAAGATGCCATTTTAGCTTCATTGGTCTGTTGCCAGACCAATGTGAGTGGCTGGAACAAAGGCTATTGGCTAAGATGGACTTTAAACTGATCTTGGTCATGTCAAGTAGCCGTCACTTCAGTGGTATCAGCTGCCCATATGACATGCGTGCACTACCAGTTGCATCGCAAGGAGTTGGCCACCGGACTGCAGAGGCTGGACAGCCACATCCAAAACTCACTGGACAGCCTTCCGGGTGGCGGTGTAAGCTCAGGCAGGAACTATTCCTGCAAAACATGGGGGATTTCTTCTTTTTTCCAGAGAAATTTCAGCTTGGCTCTTAAAACTCTACTTTTGAATTAAGCTCACTTGGTTGTTGGCATTTTTTTTTAACTTCAATTCAGCTGGTCTCAGAGGTGGATCACACCTGTGAAATCCCTTCCCAGCAGATTAGTGTTGAGTTGAATAAATGGAGACTGTAGTTTGGCCAGAATAACACAGGACAGTGACCGTCATATCACTGTTTTGAGCTTCCATCCTTTGTTATTAAAATGAACACTGAAGCTCTGATCTCTTAAGAGGGTGCTGTAATGCCTGTCATCCCAGCACTTAGGGAGGCTGAGACAAGACAATCGCGAGTTCCAAGCCAGCCTCAGCAACGGCAAGGCGCTAAGCCACTCAGTGAGACCCTGTCTCTACATAAAACACAAACTAGGGCTGGGGATGTGGCTCAGTGGTCGAGTGCCCCTGAGTTCAATCCCCAGTACAAAAAAAAAAAAAAAAGAGGATTCTGTAAGGGTTAGTGAGATGATGATAAGAGTATCATATTGATCATCTGCCAAGGTGCTCACCAAATGCCACACCCTGAGCGTAGTGCCACATTACCATCAGATGCCAGCATGCTGTGGACAGTAACCAAGAGTGAGCATCCACAGGCAGGCATGACTCACCCAGCACAGGATGGGCACATAGTGACGACAGTCATCATGTGATAGACACAATGGATTAATTAATGTCTTAGACATTCATTAATGTGATTTAAGTTCTTTATAATACTTAGCATCATATGTAAGTGATTTATGCCTTCAATTGATTAAATGTTTATATCCTCCCTTTTGATCTGATGTCCAGGAGCAGAGGTCAAGTTTGGTTCATTCCTGGCATCTGTGCCACCTGTCATAGGCAAGTACACCCTTTCCCAATCACTGCCGGTGTGGAGCAGGCAGGAAGGGCTGCTGTGCTTGGCTAAATCCTCACATGGCTCATGCATGCCAAGGGACGCACAGTGCATTCCTGCCCAGGACCAACGGGTCGGCAGGGACAAAAGGCAAGGCAGGAGATCCCATCTCTTCGGGAACCCCAGCTGGGACTCTCGGCAGGATTTGGTTTGAAAGAGCAGGAACAATCACTTGGATGACATTGCGATTTTCTTTTTCAATTTGGGAGGGTACATTCGATGCAGTGATGAAGATTTTGATTTTAGCAATCAGACTGACATGAGTTCAAATATATCCACTTACTTGCTCATCCTTCCTGGATCATTTCAATTTCTTTTATTACTTTTGCTTTCATACATAAACACACATATATATACACACACATACATATATACATATACGTATTTATTACATATTTATATATTATATAAATATATATAAAAATGTTTTATATATATACATATATGTATATACAAAATACATTCCTTACATATAATATTTATATATAAATGCATATATAAGTAAATATATATATACACACATATATATATGTGTGTGTGTGTATATATATCGTGGTACCAGGGATTGAACCCAGGGGCTGATCCACATCCCCAGCCCTTTTTTATATTTTATCTAGAGATAGGGTCTCCCTGATTTGCTTCGGGCCTCGCTAGGTTGTTGAGTTGCTGAGGCTGGCTTTGAACTTGTGATCCTCAGGCTCCCGAGCAGCTGGGATTACAGGCATGCACCCCCATACCTGGAAATATATTTGTTATTTATTCAACAAAAATATATAAGGGTTGACTCAAAAATAAGTATGAAGCTAAGGCTCAGTCTTCTATGTATCTGTTGATAAGCAGAGAATATTGAACAGTTAGAAGTAGTTTTCTCCTTGTATCAAAAGCAAGTAGTAACTGTTTGGAGTTTCTTAGAGACTTTAGAGAAGAGAGAAAAGGTGCAGATACTACAGGGGAATTAGAAAGACGAATGTGGCTACAAAGATGTGTAGAAGAAAACGATGCTTGGGCCAGTTTCAATTTGACATTTTGCCGGCTGGAATTCTTCCCCCTTGACAGTTCACTAGGGAAAAGTTGACGCAGGGTCTCAGGAAACCTTTGAGTGGAGCAACTGATATTTCTCCATTTCTGTTACTTTTATTTTTATTTTTTAGTCTGTTGTGGAGCCTTGACATATAGCATATCATGGTTTAGTTATGAGGAAACAGCAATTAAATAGTCAACTAACTGGGGCTGATACAGTTCATGGTAGAGAACATGCTTATCACATATGAGGCCCTAGGTTTCATCCCCATACCACAAACGGTAAAAAAAAAAAAGAGAGAGAGAGAGAGAATAAAATATCAACTAATTTAATATTCCAAAGCTCCAAATTTAGAACTCCAGAAGGCCACTACCCCATAAAGCCACCAGTGATTTTCATTAAAACATGACATTTATGAAAGGCCCTTTTCAAAAGCCTTATTAATTCTCTGAAATACTGACCTGGAAAGATCTGTTTCCTGGGCTCAAAAAGATTGCTTTTCCTGAAGACACACTATGGATGACTTTGACATCCGTGAACTGGGAAGGCAGGCTTAGACTAAAGAGATCTGCAGTTCTAAAGCATTCAAGGATTAGAAAGACCAGGTCCAAACTGCATCAGCTCTTCTGCTCTGGAGCTGAGGATGCTGAAGTCCATGTTCCTGCTTGTCCTGTGACCAGGCCACCATGTGCGGCTGCCCTATGCAGTCCTCACTCTTCCCATGAAGACCCCTCCCTGGAGAGGCCCTCCCAGCCCCGTGGACTCCCTTCCTCTTCCCCATTATTCTTGCTCATCTCCCATTTGTGGAAACTACTCAAACACTAGTGTCCAGTCCTACAGCTGAGTGGCTTTGGGAGACAACAGTCTTAGATGTGATGGCCACACTTACAAGTGCTTAGAGATGGTGCCAAAGCCGAGGATCATGGGTTGACCTGACCCTCAAGGGAGAGATGCTTTTTCAGAGTGGAAGATGTTGGCCTCTATTTCAGGTCCTGGAGGCTGTGCAAATTGGGTGGACCTTTTCAGTAGCTGTGTGGTAGTTGTCATGGTTTTAATGTCACCGATGATAACTATACCCCACTCGCCACACAGGCGGCTTTGGTGGCCGTGCCAGCCCCTTCCAGTCAAGGTGGGTCTCCAGAGGCACAGGAGCCTGGTCAGCATCCTGAACACACCCCCTCAGTCAGTTGGACTGTGATTTTTCTGAATTTTCAAAACACTGCGTTTTCAAGCACATCACCACCAAAGTGTGCTTTCTTTATACACAGTTTCTTGTTTCTTTATACACATTTTTCTTCCTGAGAAGAAAAATGCAATTTGCAGGCTGTGATGATCCTTGGAGAGTCTCTTTCTGACTATAGGATGAGTTCCAGCTTTGATGGGATTAGTAGCTGTGCTGTTTGGTGGTGAAACACTTTCCAGAACATCTGAAGTCAATCAAGTGTTGTCAGCATGGGGCCGAATGTTCTCACTCTTGGAGATAAATAAATAAAACTTCTTTGCTGCTCTGGAAGACTGCGAAGGCCAACGTGCCTCTGCAGTAATTAAGTTCTCAGGCTTCAGTACAACTGGACCAGGAGCTAATGAGGTACAAGCAGGGCTCAAAGCAGCATTAGCATGCAAAACCTGCCTCAGCTCCAGGAAGCTTCTTGTTTCCAGCCTGGTCCATGGCAGGTGAGGTAAGGCAGGGTATCTATTTTATTTTTATTTATTTATTCTAATTAGGTATACATGACAGCAGAGTGCATTTTGATTCATTGTACACAAATGGAGCACAATTTTTCATTTCTTTGGTTGTACGTGATGTAGAGTTGCATCATATGTACAGTCATACATGAACCTAGGGCAATGATGTCCATCTCATTCCACCATCTCTCCTGACCCCATGTCCCCTTCCCATCCCTCTCTCCCCTTTGAACAAAGTTCCTCCATTCTTCCTGCACCACCCCCCACCCATTATGGATCAGCATCCACTCATCAGAGAGAACATTTGGCCTTTGGGTTTTTGGGATTGACTTACTTCACTTAGCATGATGTTCTCCAACTTCATCTATTTACTTGCAAATGCCATAATTTTGTTATATTTTAATGCTGAGTACTATTCCATTGTGTATATATACCACAGTTTCTTTATCCATTCATCTATCGAAGGGCATCTAGGTTGGTTCCATAGTTTAGCTATTGTGAATTGAGCTGCTATAAATATTGAAGTGGCTGCGTCACTGTAGTAGGCTGTTTTTAAGTCCTTTGGGTATAGACGGAGGAGTGGGATAGCTGGGTCAAATGGTGGTTCCATTCCAAGTTTTCTAAGGAATCTCCATACTGTTTTCCAGATTGGTTGCACCAATTTGCAGTCCCTCCAGCAATGTATGAGCGTGCCTTTTCCCCCACATCCTCGCCAACACTTATTGTTGTTTATATTCTTGATAACTACCATTCTGACTGGCAAGAGATGAAATTTTAGAGTAGGTTTGATTTGCATTTCTCTAATGGCTAGAGACTTTGAACATTTTTTCATGTATTTGTTTTGTTGATCAATTGTATATCTTCATCTGAGAAGTGTCTGTTCAGCTCTTTAGCTTATTTATTGATTGTTTTTTTTGTTTGTTTTTTTTTTGTTTTTTGGTATTAAGTGTTTTAGTTTCTTTATATATCCTGGAGATTAGTGCTCTATCTGATATGGGTGTGGCAAAAATTTGCTCCCAGAACTTAGGCTCTCTGTTCATTCATTGAGTGTTTCTGTTTCTGAGAAGACACTTTTTAGTTTGAATCCATCCCATTTATTGATTCTTGATTTTATTTCTTGTGCTTCAGGAGTCTTGTTAAGGAAGTTGGGGCCTAATCCAACATGATGAAGGTTTGGGCCTACTTTTTCCTCTATTAGGCACAGGGTCTCTCTGATCTAATTCCTAGATCCTTGATCTAATTTGAGTTGAGTTTTGTGCATGATGAGAGATAGGGGTTTAGTTTCATTTTGGTGCATATGGATTTCTAGTTTTCCCAGCATCATTTGTTGAAGAGGCTATCTTTTCTCCAGTGCATGTATTTGGCTCCTTTGTCTAGTATGAAATAACTATATTTATGTGGGTTTGTTTCTGTATCTTCTATTCTGTACCATTGGTCTACATGTCTATTTTGGTGCCACTACCATGCCATTTTTGTTACTATAGCTTTGTAGTATAGTTTAAGGTTTGGTATTGTGATGCCTCCTACTTCACTCTTCTTACTAAGGATTGCTTTGGCTATTCCAGGTCTCTTATTTTTCCAAACAAATTTCATGATTGCTTTTTGTATTTTTATAAGGGATGATGTTGGGATTTTTATTGGAATTGCACTGAATCTGTATAGCACTTTGGATATTATGGCCATTTTGACAAAATTGATTCTGCCTATCCAAGAGCATGGGAGATCTATACATCTTCTAAGGTCTTCAATTTCTTTCTTTAGTGTCTCATAGTTTTCATTGTAGTGGTTTTTTACCTCTCTTGTTAAATTGATTCTCAAGTATTTTTTTTGTGAGGTTATTGTGAATGGAGTAGTTTTCCTAATTTCTCTTTCAGAGGATTCATCACTGATGTTTAGAAATACATTTGATTTATGGGTATTTATTTTATATCTTACTACTTTGCTGAATTCATTTATTAATTCTACAAGTTTTCTAGTGGAATTTTTTTGGATCCTCTAAGTATAGAATCATGTCATCAGCAAATAATCATAGTTTGAGTTTTTCTTTTTCTATTCGCATCGCAGGGTGTCTTTTGATGGACATTCTGTCAAAAGAAAGATCAACTTACCTGCTCATGCCTACAAATGTGCTGCCAGCTGGTCAGAATTAGCAGCTTGGATATAGTAGCTGCACCTGGGCCAATGTGCATCAGCCAGGGAAGAGCCCTCCTCTGAAGCCCCCTGGCTAATGTACAGCAGTGATAACGGGGCCAGGTGTCTTTCTCACCCTAGCTCCCCAGAGGAAGTGCTTAGCTCAGGAACTGAAAAGTCACAATTGCTTTAGGCAAAGCTGGACCCGAAGGGCCTCCAAGACGTGGCTCCCCCCACCTCTTGCTTCTGCTTTCCACTGCATCTCCTTCTTTCTCCAGATGGATTAATTCTTGGTGTCCCCCATATGTGTCTCCATGACTTTTATCATTGCAACTTTAAGGCCCTGTGTCCACCTCCAGGGTTGTGCAGGATTAACTCATCCTGAACAGGGAACATGCTGCAACAGGGAACTTCAGGTCCTCTGAGAAAAGCCAAGGAGCTCTCTCCAGGGCCGGAGAGGCTGCCCTCTGAACTGAGAGGGGCATCAGGAAGAGCTTGTCAGCATATATCCTCCCAATGTCCCCTCTACCATGTGCTCTGCTCCAGGCACCAGCAGTGGACATGAAAACTTCACAAGAGTTTTGGAGCCTGGCTGGGGAGAAAATATCAAGATGCCAAACATTTATTGTGCATCTGCTTTTTAGGTCCTGTGGGAGTCAGGCCTAGACATGCAGGAACTTAGATACAGGTGACAGACATGGACGGGCAGCACACAATAGTCAATGTTCAGCTGAAATGTGTCACCGTGCGTGAATGTCAAAATAAAGCTTCTGTGCTCTAAGAAGGGACAGCCAACCCACCTCTGGATACACATGAGGTCTACACACAGACCCACATCCTGTCTTGCAACACCATGTGAGTCCCTGGTTGAAGTGGGCTCCATAATTTGTAGGACAAAGTAAAAAATGCAGTTCCCTTTCTTCATAGAGCCTGGAAAACGCTCATCAAAGTTTCTAAATTATAAAGGGTTTTCCTTGCTTCCGGTTTCTCCTCTCTTGACTTGGTATGATGTTTTAAATTTGCTATTTAATGTCATTAAAGAATCTCAAAGACAGACATAACAATGTGACATGCACATGGAGCCTCTCAAATGAAGCAATTTGGATTTCATCAGCACATCCACATATGCATTTTCTTCTTAGGAGAATAGTGGAGACACCATAAAACAACTGCAATCAGTCCTGTTCCGTTTCTTTGTGCACATGCCGCCAGCACGCTCTCCCTTTGTCTCGCTGGGGAAAGATGAGGAACCCCGGGTTGCCCCACCTTTCCCTTCCCTTCTGCAGAGCCCTGCCTTTTGGCCAGGTTGGGATGCTGGAGCTGCTGAGCGTGCTGAGCTGGTGAGGTGGGAGGAACACCCAGGCCACGGCATGTGTTGTCCCCTGGTCTTTCCGTGGTGATCCCAACATTAAACTAAATGACCTCTCATTCAGTTTACTTTCGGAGTTGCCAGAGCAGAGCCCACATTGTGCCTGGTTTTGTGGTCGATAAGAACGTGCGGGAGAGGAGTTTGCAGGGCAGGATGCACAGGGCACGGGTAACGGGCAGTAGCCCAGGGTTAAGGCCTCGGGAGCACATCGCCCTTTGTCCCTATGGTGGGCCGGGTCTCGCCCTGGCTTAGAGTAATGTTGCAGAGGGGCTCCTGCTGGGGCTGTCGTCTGGGAAGGAAGTGTGGAAACGTGCAGAACACCAAGAAACGTTTGAGGCAGCTCTTCAGTAGACGTGGCAAGCTTTTCTATAAAGTATGGGCACAGATTCCTTTCCTCATCACCAGAAGCTAAGCATTTGATTAGAGATAGTCAAGCAAGCTATAGCTTAGTTTTTACTTCATTCAGTAATGTAACCTCCTCATGTTCCTTTTTTTTTGTTTGTTTCTTTGGTACCAGAGATTGAACTCAGGGGCGCTTAACCACCGAGCCACAGCCCGGTGTTTGTATATTTTGTTTAGAGAGAGTCTCGCTAAGCTACTTAAGTCCTCGCTAAGTTGCTAAGGCTGGCCTGGAACTTGAGATGCTCCTGCCTCAGCCTCAGGAGCTGCTGGGATTTCATGCATGTGCCACCATGTCTGGCCTGTTTTTTCTTTTTAACTGGAGATGTGGCATGCATGCCCTGCTGGCTGGTTCATGGAGAACACTTAATTCCTCGCCTTTTGTTCCTGCTGGGTAGATTAGCTTCAGTGTTAATGGTTTAGCTCTACTTCTCATTCTGGTTGGCTACCTCTGTTAAGCAGCACTCTCCATTGAAACCCGTGAATACAGCATGGAGAAGCTGCAGAGCCCCGGCTTCTCATCACCCAGGGCATTGCCAGGGGCTCCCCTGCTCCCTTGTGCCGGTGCCACTCGGACCTCCAGCCATGGTGAGCACCTCTCTCACCTCTCATGCCTCCCACAGTGTCCTCACTACATTGCTTCTTTAGGAGAAATATTTATTTTGTGCTCATGAAAAGATGAACTAGAGTCCTGTTTCATGCTCGGCTCAGAGTAGACACACCAGCCAAGCTCAGAGCTAGGCAGCTTCCTGTCCCCTTCTTCTGGGCTCCTGCAGAAGCCACTGTGATATCAACAGGGATTTCTTCAGTTTCATGGGCCGGGAATGCAACTCAAGTTGGATGGAGGGAAGTGGTGGGACATTGGCTCACGTCACTAAATGGTCCAGACTAAGGCTGGGTCTCATGTCACAAACAGGGACTCTGACTGTCTCCAGCATGGGTGCTACATCTCCTTGGTGAGGATGGCCATCGCCCTTTCTGGGGCCCAGGCACCAGGCTGAGCAACCAGGTTGATAGGAAATTCTGATTCCTGGGACTGGTTTGAAAGGAGAATTCAGATCCTATGCTTGACTCTAAAATAAGTACTTTGACAGGGGCATGTGCCATGCTTGGATTATCTGTCCCCTGGACCTAACAAACCCCAATAGTGCAGGCTAAGCATTGGTAAGCTGAACTTCCCAGAAAAAAATCAGAATGTTATTACTCAAAGCAGCAGAAATTAGTGGACAGTTAAACAATTTCTCTTCCATCATACCTGGGCTCTTCTTTTTTTTTTTTGGTACTGGGGATTGAACTCAGGGGCCCTCTACCACTGAGCCACATCCCCAGCCCTATTTTGTGTTTTATGTAGAGACAGGGTCTCACTGAGTTGCTTAGCACCTCACCGTTGCTGAGGCTGGCTTTGAACTTGTGATTCTCCTGTCTCAGCCTCCCTAAGTGCTGGGATTACAGGCTTGAGCCACCACGCCCGGGTTATACCTGGGCTCTTCAACTGGCTGCACAGGATGGTAGAAACAGCAGGCGAGCGGCTCACAGCTGCTATCTCTGGAGTGATTACAGCAGACCAGCCACTGCTCTAAGGAGCTCCCTCTCCACAGATCATCTAAGGTTCTAAAATTTTGAGGGGTGGGGTGGAACAATGTCACCATCCCCATTTTATAGATGAGGAAACTAAGTGACTGAAAGCTAAGTGGACTGGGCTAGGATTTCCCAGGTGATGGACAGAGCTGGAATCAGGCCCCATCACTGGTCATCCTGCTGTCCCTGCTCGTAACTGCTACTCTGATCTACCTCTGATACAGAGAGCAGCGTCCCCCTCCTGGCTCCCAGCTGTGACTTTCAGAAGTCAATTCAACTCTGAGCACCTTGGTTTCTTTCTGTTACAAGAAAAGCTAAACCCAGGCCACCCACCAAGCCCTGTAACTATAGAAATATGATACAATTTCATTATTCATCAGTGAGCCAATCAACTGTTTGTATTTCCTGGACTCTTGAAACAAAATAGGACACAAGTGTGAGTAATGCATTTCCTACATGTGCAATTTACAAGATGCAAATCATGAAACAAAAACACAGAATTATTATTCTTGTTTCTCTTGGGAACAATTTTCCGGGCTCCCCAATGTCTCTGCCCCATCAAAACACCAGGTGAGAGCTTTTTCCAGGTGTGCTGAGGGCAGAAGGGGGAGCCTGCTCTCAAAGCAGCACAGCTCAGCTGTGTCCACCCCTGTGCTGGACTTGGTAAGCCTCTATTACTCACAGTTTAGGGTTGTCAAATTTTCCTTTTGTGACCATTGTTTGGATACAAAGTGATGTTTGGATGCTCAGAGAGAGGTAAGGCTGCCCGCCTCCTCTGTTAGTACCTCCCTGCACCCTCTCAGCTGTGACAGATTAAGCGCAGCTGACCTATGAGGGCCCTGCTTTGCGGAGCTTCGTCCCCTCTGCCTCCACCTGAATGGGCCTGGTCTTTCTGTGGAAGACTTTAAGGTGCAGTGCTTGGCTTTAGAGAGAGCAAGGCGCGTTTAAAGATGTGCACAGAAGCTGGGGTTCTCTGATTGAAGAACCCCTCTACTGGTTGAGAATGAGCACAGTGGTGACCTCGTCCCTTGCTAAGGGTGGCTGAGGGATGTACAGAGAACCTAGAGGGATGTCAGCCCAAGAGTTGCCTGGACACATTTACCTTTGCGCTCTGCTCTGTTCCAGGAAAGCTGAGACTTTCTTCACACTGCTGCTCCCCTGGAGTCCCCAGGGGTATTTTTCTTGGCTCCCTATTGGGATGTCACATTGTGATAGATGTTGTGCTTCTTGGAATCCCAGCCCTGCTCCTTACCCACAACACGGCCTCCTGCTGCTTCCTCTCTGATTCTGAGCCCATATTTTCTTCTCACTGTGGGATTAAAACATTGTTTTTTGCCTTTCTATTCATGTTACTGATGACACATTTCAAACTGTTGGTCCACTGGAGGCTGTGTCTGGGTAAATACCCGCAGCAGAGGCCGAGTCCGGAGCCACAGGAAAGTTGCTTCACACTTCCAAGACTCGCTTCCTCATCTTTTCAAAGTACTTCTTTTATTCCACCAGAGTTTGAGGGTCACGCTGAGAAATGCGGAGTTTCCTGAGCTCCTTCTCAGGTCATGTCTGCAGTGTCCAGGAGGGAAGGAGCCTCCGCAGTGAGTCCAAGTGACGGGCACAGCAGCCCTTAGAGATGAGGAAGCGCACCTCGTTTCCTGCATGAGGTGGAGGCTCTGGCCAGTGACCCAGAGCACATTCTGGTATTAGGCAAGAAAATGGATCCAATTTGTGCTGCTCCAGAACCTGTATTTTCCTAAACATGGGCTACCGACCATTTCTTATTTGATACATCAAGGAAGCCCTTAAAGGACTTCAAGGGGTTTGTCAATCAGGTGTGGTATTGGTGGGCAGTTCCATGAGTCAGGGGTGTGTCACCTTCAAGATGAGTGCTGGAAGCCGGGCACAGTGGTGCACACCTGTAATTCCAGCACTTTGGGAGGCTGAGACAGGAGAATGGCGAGTTCAAAGCCAGCCTCAGCAACGGCGAGGTGCTAAGCAACTCAGTGAGACCCTGTCTCTGCATAAAACACAAAATAGGGCTGGGGATGTGGCTCAGTGGTCGAGTGCCCCTGAGTTCAATCCCCAGTGCCAAAATATATATGTGTGTGTGTGTGTGTGTGTGTGTGTGTGCTGGAGGACCTGGTAGAATATTCTGTCGGCCTCTAGAATGAGCTGGAACTGCCTGGTGTGGATAGTAGCACTTCTGCAGGGAGCCAGAGTGCAGAGTCACCAAGAGCAGTGTGACATTACCCCATCGTGCTGAAGAGGAGGGTACAAAGAAATAGAAGAGCCCCCAGAGACAGAAATGAAGAGCGACAGGAAGCAGCTAGAGAGGCGTTCCCTGCACAGGCGGGTGACTCCATGGGAGGCTCCTCATGCTCTGCTTGGCTCTGGATTCTGTAAGAAACCAGGGACCTGCGCCAATCGATAGGACTTGAGGGACCAGAGTCTGGTGAACAGCACAGAGGACACAGCACAAAAAGCAGACAGCCGCGTACCAGGAAGAGGCCGTTCCTAGAAGTTCAATGAAGAGCCCGCACCCACACGCAAGTGCGGAGGTCTCGTCCCCTCACTGTCACAGGCCTGCAACACTGACTCAATGGAGCAGAACCGAGAGAGGACGTGCTCTCCAGGTCATTCCCGAGCAGACAGTGTGCAGGTGAAAGTCGGGCTCCTGACGTGAGCCTTCACCTTTGCAGGTTGAGTGTTTGGGGGAGGTGTACACTCTAGGCCTCTCTGGGTGGGGACAGCCTGCCATGCCAGGGCATGGCTGTCAGGGATCTGGTACAAATGTGTGAGTTAGGATTCGTGTTGTGAGGGAAGAGTGAGGGGCTCGGGGTTTCTCAGCCTGCCATTTGAGGGCGTCGGTTCTTGGTGTGTAGGAGCCATCCTGAGCATGGTGGGAGGATGGCCAGCCACCTTGGCCTCTGTCTGCTGATGCCAGTAGCGACACTTCTCTGAGCTGCGACCACCCAAGCTGTCTTCAGACGTTGCTAAATGTCCCTGGGAAGGAAAACTGTCCTCGGATGAGAACTAAGGCAGAGAAGAGATGGGGGAGGGAACGTGTGAGCTAACGTCACAGGCTGGGCCTTGGGGTAACTAGACCAGACATGAGACAGACTGCGCCCTTCACCTCTGTTCCCACTCCAGGATGCTTCCCCACGCTGCCATGAGCACTTCTAGGCTCTTCCCTTGCAACTCTGGCCACAAAGGAAGAGGACATCCACCTCCAGGTTCAGATCACACACTCCGAGGGAGGGTGTGGTCAGCCACCGCAAGGGCTCGAGCAGCTGCCCGTGTGGGAGGGTGCTAGGGGCGCTGATTGGCTCACAGCGCCCGTGGGCCAAGGAGGAAGTACAAGGGCTTCCTTCCTCCTTTCATCCGTTCACTCACTCACCTGTCAGTCATGCCCCTGCTCTTTCACCACGCAGAGTGTCGAGGACATAGAGATGAATGGCTCCTTTTCTTCTGCCTCTGAAAGGCTTACTCTGTAGTTTATTAAATGCACAGGTAAAAATGGGATAGAGTGCTATTTTAGCTTGGCAACAGGTCACAAGAAACTATTTTGGTGATTTGAACAAAGAATGAAAGGGTCTCAATATAGGAAACTGGAGCCCGTGGAGGGCTTCTGACCAGGAGGACATTGAGAAATAGGGCTTTCTCACAATCGCAGAATATTGGCCATGTGCAGAATGCCCGATGCATTTGAGGGAGAGGGTGGCTATCAATGTTTCCGAAGCTCGTACTGTAGAGTGAACGTCAGGCCACGAGATGGGAGGAGCAGGTGCTGAGGGAGGAGAGGGGGGGTGCCTCTGCCGGGAAGTGGAAATCCTGTCTGTATTGTCACCTGTTATTTAGCGATGGCTCCAGTTTTCAATCTAAAGTGGGCTGCAGAAGATCCAAGATAAAATTAATTTAACATTAGAACAATGAAACAAAGGAGAAAAAACGCAATGCAGGCAGAGAAAAGGTGTGGGAATTGTGAGAGCTAATGCCGG